>WNWK01004122.1:12500-147349 GCA_009830355.1 Cherax destructor
ATGTATGAAAGAGGGGAAGGCACTGGGGATTGGCAGAGAGCATGTATAGTTCCTTTATATAAAGGAAGGATAAAAGAGAGTGTAAAAATTATAGGGGAATAAGTTTACTGAGTATACCAGGTAAAGTGTATGGCAGGGTTATTATTGAAAGAATTAGAGGTAAGACAGAGAGTAGGATTGCAGATGAGCAAGGAGGCTTTAGAGTGGGTAGGGATGTAGATCAAGTGTTTACAGTGAAGCATATATGTGAACAGTATTTAGATAAAGGTAGAGAAGTTTTTATTGCATTTATGGATTTAGAAAAGGCATATGATAGAGTGGATAGGGGAGCAATGTGGCAAATGTTGCAAGTGTATGGAATAGGTAGTAAGTTACTGAAGGCTGTAAAGAGTTTTTATGAGGATAGTGAGGCTCAGGTTAGGTGTGTAGGAGAGAGGGGGATTACTTCCGGTAAAAGTAGGTCTTAGACAGGATGTGTAATGTCACCATGGTTGTTTAATATATTTATAGATGGGTTGTAAAAGAAGTAAATGCTAGGGTGTTGGGGAGAGGGGTGGATTAAATTATGGAGAATTAAATGCAAATGGGAGTTGACACAGTTACTTTTGCTGATGATACTGTGCTTATGGGAGATTCTAAAGAAAAGTTGCAAAAGGTTAGTGGACGAGTTTGGGAGAGGTGTAAAGGTAGAAAGTTAAAAGTGAACATAGATAAGAGTAAGGTGATGAGGGTATCAAACGATTTAAATAAAGAAAATTGATATCACATTGGAGAGAGGGATTATGGAAGAAGTAAATGTTTTCAGATATTTGGGAGTTGATTGTCAGCGGATGGGTTTATGAAGGATGAGGTTAACCATAGAATTGATGAAGGAAAAAGGTGAGTGGTGCATTGAGGTATCTGTGGAGACAAAAACGTTATCCATGGAGGCAAAGAAGGAATGTACGAAAGTATAGTGGTACCAACACTCTTATATGGGTGTGAAGCATGGGTTGCAAATGCTGCAGCGAGGAGGAGGCTGGAGGCAGTGGAGATGTCCTGTCTAAGGGCAATGTGTGGTGTAAATATTATGCAGAAAATCGGAATGTGGAAATTAGGAGAAGGTGTGGAGTTACTAAAAGTATTTGTCAGAGGGCTGAAGAGGGTTGTTGAGGTGGTTTGGTCATTTAAGAGAATGGATCAAAGTAGAATGACTTGAGAGCGTATAAATCTGTAGGGGAAGGAAGGCGGGTAGGGGTCGTCTCAGAAAAGGTTGGAGGGAAGGGGTAAGGAGGTTTGTAGGGCGAGGGGCTTGACTCCAGCAAGATGTGTGAGCGTGTTAGATAGGAGTGAATGAGACAATGGTTTTTGGGACATGACGATCTGTTGGAGTTGAGCAGGGTAACATTGTGAAGGATTCAGGAACCAGTTAATGATTATGGACTTGAGTCCTGAAATGGAAGTACAGCTGCACTTTAAGGAGGTCTGAGATAGTGACAGCTGGGAGGACTTTTCAGCTGTCGATTGAGCTCCTCTGCAAAGACAGTGATTATGTATGAGTGTGGTGAAAGTGTTGAATGATGATGAAAGCATTTTCTTTTGGGGATTTTCTTTCTTTTGGGTCACCCTGCCTCGGTGGGAGACGGCCGACTTGTTGAAAAAAAAAAAAATAAATATATATATATATATAATTAGGACTGAGGTGCATGTGTTAGTTTCATGCAGAAATTAACAAAAAATAAATTTTTGAGAGAAAAAATATAATTACAAAACTATCTTTAAAAAAAAAAAAATAGCTAATTATTTCCCTTAAAGGGAGATTTTATTAACTTTGACACTAATTTCAGATCTTTAGATGTTAACCATTCAAAATGCTGCATGACCCTTGTGGGTTTATAGCTTAGTCATGATTGTAATAATAATAAGTCATTCAAAATGATGAAAATTACCTGGATAGTGATATTAAATCTCATGACAGGAGACTCATTAGTGCCATCTGTGACATGAAAAATAAAAGTGTCTTGGACAGGCTCTTGATAGCAATGCTGTGATTGAATATATGTCACTTTGCTTTCTTGCAAATCTAACACAGCAAACTTCATCATTGGTGATGTCCCTTCAGAGGTGATCTTTGATTCTGAAATTATATTGTGATATACATTTAATACCTGACTTACCAAATTTATTAACTTTTTCACAGTCATGTGTCACTCAGTTCCCAACAAATGTCCTATATGTGAGCTAGAAGTAAAGGTGACATAGCTTCATATTGATGTAATGGGTACTGCTGCTCAAATCTCCGAAAAAGACATCCTTAACACTTGAGTAGCACTAGCATAGTGCAGGTCTTTACTTCAACATCAATTCACTACCCTTCACTATGGCCAGGTCACTATACTCTCCGATCTCATCTGGGAACTTATAGTGTCAACAACTCTGTGAAGATTCAAATCCTCCAGCAGCATTTCACACACTACATTAGCTTATAACAGTTAATAAACATACTCAAATTACAATCTGAGGATATTACATTGTGACAAGTGTTTTGTAGGATGGTTACATCAATAGTAAATAAGCCATGCATGTCATAGAAGGCGACTAAAATGCCAGGAGCAAGGGGCTAGTAACCCCTTCTCCTGTATACATTACTAAATTTAAAAAGGGAAACTTTTGTTTTTCTTTTTAGGTCACCTTGCCTCGGTGGGATATGGCCAATTCATTGAAAAAAAAAAAAAAAAAAGTTGACCCCTACACTCTGTCAAAAATGTAAGGTTTAAATACTTTCATACACTCTACTGTAACAACAAAATTCTAGTTTTTTTTTTTTATAATTATCTAGGAATGTTTTAAAAGGGAGGGGGAAATAATAAATCAGAAGGGCATGAGGATCATATCCTAGAGGTTCCATGAAGAATGACAAAAGAAAAAAAAAATTGTTATGGAGATGCTTATGACACATTCATACAAAACTGGGAATACCAAAAAGTGTTAAAGGTGACTGCAGGATCAAATGAAGCCCAAATGATTTTACTGTAAAGGCAAAAGTAGAACATTACATTATATTACCCAACAAAAAAATTTCGTTTTTTTTCTGTAAGAAATAAATAGTAGTATCCTACTTTTGCCTATGCAATAAAAACAATTGAGCTTTCCTTCATCCTGTACCATCACCTTCAACATCTGATATGCCCAATTTTGCATGAACGTGTCATAATTGTGAATATAATGAAATTTTTTTGTTTGTTTAGTTTTAAGGCATTCTTCATGGAACATCTAGGATACGATCCTCATACCCTTCTAAACTTTCAATAAAAATATTGAACAATTCTGACTATTATTACCCAAGTTGCTAATTTCAGCCCTTTCCTTAAAGAAAATAGGTGTTAGATAAAGAAAACTTAGATTCCTCATATTAGAAAAGGCAAAAGTTCATATAAACTTTCATTTTTCATGGAAAAATGATACTTGTTGGGAATCCACCAAGTGAAGCATGATGCACTGAAAGGCTTAATTAATAAGTTATATTGTGCAACATTTTCTTGAAACTTAATTGCATACCAGACTGATGTCCTCCTATGATTCCTACAATATTTCATCACTGGAAAAATTTTTATCATAGTGAAATTTTTAAATTTAGCAAACAAAATTTGTGCATAAAAACCATTTAAAGTAATGTACTTATATAAAATCATCACCACAAAGTAATGAATAATTTTTATAATTCTCATTTTTAATACTCACCTGCATTAGTGTTTGTTAAGTATCCAAATATTGGAGGTGCATCAATGACAACCAAGAGACTGGATAATGGAGTGTCTATATCAAAGACAGTAATGGAGGTTGGAGGCAACACCACCCTGCCGCCCTCGGCCACAACTACAGGGTCTCCTACTACCACTTCAGGCTCTTTGTTATCCACACCTTGGATCATCACCTTCAAAATCTACAGCAAAATATATAATACTTAATGAAGATATGAAAAAGATTATAAAGTAGGAATAAATAAGGAGTTCTAGTGAAATATTTTAAATTCCTGTCTAACATTGCTTCCCGTTTCAACTACAGTAGTACCTCGGCATACGAGCAGCTCCCAACTCGAACAATTATGTAAGTGTATTTTTGTAAGTGCTTTTATAAGTGTATTTCTGGGGGTCTGAAATGGATTAATCTAATTTACATTATTCCTCATGGGAACAAATTCGTTCGGTATTGGCACTCGAACAGCCTTCTGGAACGAATTAAGCTCATAACCCGAGGTACCACTGTATTTTATATAGAAAAAATATTTTATATTTGCTTATCAGAACCATAAATTTTGACAGTTCTCAGTACCATATATTAACAAGGAACACTGCAGGTGCCATCCTTAGGCATCATCACTTGACATGTGGCCAGAATTTTTATGTTCTCATTCCACTACAATATTTCTATCTTATTCCCTCTTCTCAAACTCAACTCAAACATTTTTTATGTAACAGACTGTAAATATAAAACATATTTCATTTACATCTTTAACCTAATGTAAAACATCTCATTAACCTCTTTGACCTACATCTTGGAAATCACTCTCGCTCTTTTAATACATATATGGAATTATGTATCATTCACAGTCTGAATGTATTTCAAAGCCAATTTTGAAATACATTACAGCCCTGTATAATGAAGTAAGCTCTAAATTACTCGAGTCCAATGATTTCTAAAATATAACTTAATAATTACTAGTTTGTAAACTGCTTCAATAACTTATGAACTTAAATTCTAAATTACCTGATTACTGAGAACATTGTTTTGAGGATCTGTAACATTAAAAGCCAGACTATCTGTTACAGTTTTCATCCCAATTTCTCTGTCTGATGTGTAGTTAACCAAGCCATAAATAATATCTGCCTGGGTGAACTTGTGGGTTTCATTAAGCCTTCGTGTAATTCCTGTAGGTTCGGTGCTAACGAGAGTCCCATACTGAGGCTGACGGATGAGAGTATATACCAGGTCCTCGTCATTGGAATGGACATCAGTAAAGTGAAGATGCCAACTGCTGACAACTTTTGTTTCATCTAAGAAAAAGAAAAATTACAATTATGATCTGTAACCAGTACATATTTACTGATGAAAAGTATGTTAAAAAATATGATTTTTTATGATTATATAAATAATACTGAATTTTCAAATAATTTTTTAAACCTATGGCCATTTCCCACCAAGGCAGGGTGACCCAAAGAAGAAGGGAGGGGAGGGGGTATGAGTGAGCGGGGTTATAAATGCCAATTCACATGAATTTGGCTTAGAGTAAGAATGTACTGCTTATACTGTATTCCTTTGTGCTTCAAATATATCATTTAAAGTTGCTTGGTTATCCTGAGTTCTTAAAAAGAAATGCGCATAAATTTAAAATTGGTAGAGTATTTAAATGAGTGGATGGTGACACACAGTTTCTTAAGTTTGCCCAAACCACAGCATCCACCTCCATACTCCCATTTGCACATGCCTGAATTTACTCACACAGCAAATTTCTTGTAGAAATGAGGTCACTGTACATATGAAAAATTTTGCATTATGCAAATGCATAAAGGAATGGATGCCTGTAATATAAATAGTATGTCTTGCAACCCCTTATTATATTATAAATGGTACACAATACAGACAAGTTGATGAGTGAGACATGTTCAATACTAGGTATCTTTATTGCTGAAACATTTCACCTGCACAGCAGATTTCATCAGTCAAATACAGAGGTGATAACAACACTGGAAACAGTCTAAGTGAAGGGGTAGTTTTGAGGTAAGGTTATTAGTCCCTCATCCTTGATAGAAGATGGTCAGCTTCTTAGCCTTAGTAGAAGTATACATGACCAGAGACTTACATAATGGAGCTAGAAGTGAAGTGCAGTTGGAAATGATGTCACAGGTGAGTGAGGCCCACTAGTGGAAGTAAGTCATGCCAAACACTTGTTAATAAAATAGTTGAATAAGATATCCCCTGTGCCAAGATACAATGGTGTTGCTGTGTTAGATAAGTCTCATATTATAAATGGTCTACAATACCAACAAGTTGATAAGTAAGACCCCATATTTAAAGAGCTTTAAATTATATATTGTTAATTAAAATAAACAATATAATTAAATACTGTACTTACATTCATTCAATGTCATGGAAAATGAGGCATTATCACTTTTCATGGGCTGATGCTGATCCTCATGCTGAATTGTAATAGCAATGCGAGAACTTGCTTCTGATGACTGACTCAGTGCAAGGAAAACTATGGAATCAAAAGTGGAGTCTGATCCATCATGACTATACACTATCCTTGAGTCTTTTATTTCTTGTTTGTCAAGACTTTCCTCTGAAAATAAAAGGAAACAATATTTAATATAAATTTTCTAGCTATCCATCTAGATCCATTTTCCCATCATGTATATAACTTTGCATATGGATCAAAGTAGAATGACTTGGAGAGCGTATAAATCTGTAGGGGAAGGAAGGCGGGGTAGGGGTCGTCCTCGAAAAGGTTGGAGGGAGGGGGTAAAGGAAGTTTTGTGGGCGAGGGGCTTGGACTTCCAGCAAGCATGTGTGAGCGTGTTAGATAGGAGTGAATGGAGATGAATGGTTTTTGGGACATGACGATCTGTTGGAGTGTGAGCAGGGTAACATTGTGTGAAGGGATTCAGGGAAACCAGTTAATTGATTTAGTTGGACTTGAGTCCTGGAAATGGGAAGTACAATGCCTGCACTTTAAAGGAAGGGTCTGGGATAGTGACAGCTGGGAGGGACAATTCTCAGCTGTCGTATCTGAGCTCCTCTGCAAAGACAGTGATTATGTATGTGTGTGGTGATAGTGTTGAATGATGATGAAAGTATTTTCTTTTTGGGGATTTTCTTTCTTTTTGGGTCACCCTGCCTCGGTGGGAGACGGCCGACTTGTTGAAAAAAAAAAATATACAGTGGTACCTCGGTTTTCGTTGATAATTCATTCCAGAATGCTGTTCAAGTGCCATTACCGAACTAATTTGTTCCCATAAGGACAAATGTAAATTAGATTAGTCTGTTTCAGACCCCACAAAAGCATTTAAATACACTTACATAATTGTTCGAGTTGAGTTACAATACATACTGACTTACATAATTGTTCGAGTGAATTTGGTTAAGGTAGTCTATTTCAATCTGGATAAATTCCTGATGGTAGCATCTGAAAATATCGTATCACTATATATAATCTCATAGCCATCTCATTTGCATCCATGTTGTCACATCAGCAGTTCTCATCATACACATTACACATTTATTGCCTCATTATGTTGGAGTTTTTCCTGCTTACACCTCCTACTATGTACAAATACTGTCTTTATTTCTGTTTGACCTTACCTGAATGCTTTAGTAGTACTTATACAAATTAATAGATGTACATTAGACAAACTGAAATGAATTTGTGCATTAAGAGTTCTTTTTTAACTCAACAGCTGTCTCCCACCAAGTAAGGTGCCCCTAAAGAAGAAAACACATTCACAAATATATTGTGGAATATACATGTAGTATATTTTTTTTTTAAACACGCTATCCATCTCCCACCGAGGCAGAGTGACCCAAAATAGAAACACTTTCACCATCATTCACACTATCACTATCTTGCCAGAGTCTGCAATATGTCCATACTAACAAAAAATTCCCTGTTCATGGTAATACTGCATCTATGAATAAAATACAACAGATATCAGATACCCAGTAACTAGGCAAGAACACTACATTATTATAGAAATACATGTACAGTGGACTCCCGGAAATCGAACATTCTTCATTCCATACGATAATATGGCCGAGCTGTCGTGTCAGTATTATATATACACTTGTGTAGTGTATCAGCATTCATCTTAAGTTATACAGCTGGTCCCTTTGCGTGTGACGTCACGATACCCGCTGACGTCAGAGGCTCAGCGCATGTGCGTAGCCACGCATAGGCGGGCAACCTCACAAGTGATAGACCTACAAGCTGAACAGACGTGGCTGGGCTCTCTCCTCACAGACAAGTAAATATATCGTTACCATCCTTACAAGGAGTGTCTTTGACAACCTATATATCTATACGTCTCGGATTACTAGACAACTCTATAGGCTGAACAGACAGGTGGTACTGGGTGAATCTATACAATAGCAAACACATTATACTTAGAACTAATCAAGATTAATCTTACTCTCGCACTTCTTGAGTTAATGGTACTTAAGAGAATTATAAAAGGATCTAGATATAATGGATTATATATATTACAATTACAATTTGCTATTTGATCGATCACTCTGTATTCATGCACTCAGCGGGTTCTGAGGAAGAATAAATATATTTACAAGGAAGAAGTTTTAACAGAAAAAGAGAGACTCGGTGCACACGGTCAACTCTTAAAACTCAGAACTCGGAGGGAACATGAACACACACAAAAAAAATTCTAGATATTGAACACTTAGTAACAAAACACACAGTTGACAATTTCTCTTAACTCAATCATCTAATTGTACAGTCTATTTACATTTATTCCCATAAGGAATGATGTAAATTAGATTAGTCCGTTTCAGACCCCAAAAATACACCTATAAAAACACTTACAATAATAAACTTACATAAAAGGGCGAGTTGGGATTGTTCGATATCCGAGGGTCAACTGTAGTTTTGGAGTGGTTGGTGCTATTATTTAATAAATGTATGGAAGAGGGTAAGGTACCTAGGGACTGGCAGAGAGCGTGTATTGTTCCTTTGTATAAAGGCAAAGGGACAAAAGAGAGTGCAAAAATTATAGGGGAATAAGTCTGTTGAGTATAACAGGTAAAGTGTATGGTAGAGTTATTATTGAAAGAATTAAGAGTAAGACAGAGAGCAGGATAGCAGATGAACAAGGGGGCTTTAGGAAATGCAGGGGGTGTGTAGACCAAGTGTTTACAGTGAAACATATAGGTGAACAGTATTTAGATAAGGGTAAAGAGGTTTTTGTGGCATTTATGGATCTGGAAAAGGCGTATGATAGAATGGATAGGGGGGGCAATGTGGAAGATGTTGCAGGTGTATGGAATAGGAGGTAGGTTATTGAAAGCAGTGAAGAGCTTTTATGAGGATAGTGAGGCTCAGGTTAGAGTGTGTAGGAGAGAGGGAGATTATTTCCCAGTAAAAGTAGGCCTTAGACAAGGATGTGTGATGTCACCGTGGTTGTTCAATATATTTATAGATGGGGTTGTAAGAGAAGTGAATGCGAGGGTCTTGGCAAGAGGTGTGGGGTTAAAAGACAAAGAATCAAATACAAAGTGGGAGTTGTCACAGTTGCTTTTTGCTGATGACACTGCTTTTGGGAGATTCTGAAGAGAAGTTGCAGAGGTTGTTGGATGAATTTGGTTGGGTATGTAAAAGAAGAAAATTGAAAGTGAATATAGGAAAGAGTAAGGTGATGAGGATAACAAAAAGATTAGGTGACGAAAGATTGGATATCAGATTGGAGGGAGAGAGTATGGAGGAGGTGAATGTATTCAGATATTTGGGAGTGGACATGTCATCAGATGGGTCTATGAAGGATGAGGTGAATCATAGAATTGATGAGGGGAAAAGGGTGAGTGGTGCACTTTGGAGTCTGTGGAGACGAAGAACTTTGTCCATGGAAGTAAAGAGGGGAATGTATGAGAGTATAGTTATACCAACACTCTTATATGGGTGTGAAGCATGGGTGATGAATGTTGCAACGAGGAGAAGGCTGGAGGCAGTGGAGATGTCATGTCTGAGGTCAATGTGTGGTGTGAATATAATGCAGAGAATTCAGAGTTTGGAAATTAGGAGGAGGTGCGGGAATTACCAAAACTATTATCCAGAGGGCTGAGGAGGGGTTGTTGAGGTGGTTCGGACATGTAGAGAGAGTAGAACGAAACAGAATGACTTTGAGAGTGTATAAATTTGTAGTGGAGGGAAGGCGGGGTAGGGGTAGGCCTAGGAAAGGTTGGAGGGAGGGGGTAAAAGAGGTTTTGTGTGCGAGGGGCTTGGATTTCCAGCAAGCATGCATGAGCGTAGTTGATAGAAGTGAATGGAGACAAATGGTTTTTAATACTTGATGTGCTGTTGGAGTGTGAGAAAAGTAACATTTATGAAGGGATTCAGGGAAACCAGCAGGCCGTACTTGAGTCCTGGAGATGGGAAGTACTGTGTCTGCACTCTGAAGGAGGGGTGTTAATGTTGTAGTTTTATAACTGTAGTGTAAAGCACCCCTCTGGCAAGACAGTGATGGAGTGAATGATGATGAAAGTTTTTCTTTTTCAGGCCACCCTGCCTTGGTGGGAATCGGCCGATGTGTTAATAAAAAAAAATATATAATTATACTATTATTCCTTACCCTCAGTAAATATAAGAGACTCTCCATTAATTTCTTTGGTTATAGTGCCATGAAGAGGGGCCTCCAAAAGGATGAATACAATCTCATCATCCTCTGATTCTAAGTTACTCAGTTCAAAGAATTTTGGCTCCAAGAGTACAGAGGCATGCTGGAATAGTAAACACATATCGATAATTCAAAGTAGGAAATTTACAGTATTTCTAAAATAATCCTTTCATCAGGACAATAAAATAACACACAACATTGAATATTTATGATTATAATGCAAATGAAGTTATCAGTACAGGTACGCTATTACAAGTCAAGTACGTATACATATAACCAAGCTCTGCATTTAAAATTGTAAGACCAAACAAAAGTCAACTTGCCAGACTAGTCACATTCTGACTCGTTGCTGGCATTTGGCTCTTTGGATAGTTGCTATGCACCTGCTCCATGGATCTAGAAAGTGTCTTACCTATACTCTCTCAGAATGTGTGCATGAAAAATGAGAAAGTTTTGAAGTCACTGAAGATGAAAGTTAACCACACCTCACTGAAATGTTGTCATAAGTTTCAGTCTCCTATGTGTGGGTATTTGTGTATTGTTCCAGTCATGATATTGTGCCTTTTTATTCTTTAATTACACTAAGATATGTGCATCTCTCAACATCTTCATCTATACAGTGGTCCCCTGAGTATCGTAAAAACTTCACTCCAGAAGCCTGCTCAAGCGCCATTACCGAACAAATTTACTCCCTTAAGGAAAAATGTCACGTAGGTTAGTCTATTTCAGACCCCCAAAAATACACTTCCACAAGAACTTACAATATTATACTTACATAACTGTACGATTTCCGGGGTGTACGTAACTCGGGGGACCACTGTATACTGATATCAAACATCAGAGGTCAAACTAGACCAAAAAACTAAACAATGATACTAGCTAATATATCTTTATGGTCTCAATTACTCTATATATATGTATACAGGAGACTCAGAACGAACCTCAACCCTGCATCCAACACTCCCTGGAAAGCTGCAACAGAACATACAGACACAATACAAAAAATAAGCAACTCTCTGATACATTGCACGTTTGACTCAACTTTTTCAGGAACACAATTCAAATAAATGGCCCTAAAATTTGGAACTTTTCCTTCAGACAATGCAAAAATTTCCTCTTCAGCCACCAGCTTCAAAAATATTGTCAAAAAGGACCTTCTAAATCTGACTTCAATCCTATTTAGACAATTTATATTTAAGCCTGATGTATCATTAGCAACTCTGTTGATCTAAATCATATTACCAATCATACTGATGTTCACACTATCACCAATCTATCTCAATATGTATTAGTCAGATAATATGATTAATTCATATACCAAATTGTTACAGTATTTAAATGTCAAATATGACAAACAATAGTATTCTAATAAGTTGCTATATTTGTCTCACTGTCCAGTAACTAAGTTAATTTTAAGGCTGCCCAACATGCTCTGCATAACAAGGAGCTTTCTGTAAAGTAGTTTACACATGTCAATTACTCAAATGTCAACTGTATACAGTGGACCCCCGAGTAACGAACACCCGGGAAATCGTACAATTATGTAAGTATAATATTGTAAGTGCTTATGGAAGTGTATTTTTGGGGGTCTGAAATAGACTAACCTACGTGACATTATTCCTTAAGGGAGTAAATTCGTTCGGTAATGGCACTTGAGCAGGCTTCTGGGATGAAGTTTTTACGTTACTCGTGGGTCCACTGTACTGTACTCCACTTTATAGAAATTTTTTTTTTGGTGTGTGTAAAAATGGAAAGGAATCTATTTGAAATGCATGGCTCCAATTATGACAAGTTCAATGAAAGAATGGACAGCATTGTTTGGAAAAAGTATATGTAGGAGAAACAGGAGGAAGTTCAAATAAAAAAGTGAACACCAAAAAAAGGTATGTTAAAACAATGAGAGCAAGTTTGTTATATGTACAATTACGACCACAATAAAGATTTAAAAAAAAAAAGCATTATGGAATCCAACCAAGTTGCATCAGCTCCAAATTTTAATTAGTCTCAAGCCCAATTTAATTTTAACACAGTAACTCATACCCAAGTTCATAGCAACCTTTAAAAAATGCTTAGCTATCAGGTCTGGTCAGCCCTCATTGTAATGATGGATGATTTGCACCTTGCTCATTCCAACAGATAAGGCCCTATGACTTGGATTAGTTTTTCTGTGAGATTATCAAGATACACATACACACACACAAACAAAATGTCAATTACTCAGAGGTACATATCTAAATTAATTACAGCTGTATAAACCTTTATAATTATTTGCTAATTTTCATAAAAATCTATAGATTTTGCACATTCCATGAAAATAATAACAATCCCAAAAATTAATAATCATAATTTGTATGAAAGATAATACTACTACTATATTCTGTAAACTAAGGAAACTTA
The DNA here is from genome assembly GCA_009830355.1 of Cherax destructor. Classification (NCBI taxonomy): domain Eukaryota; kingdom Metazoa; phylum Arthropoda; class Malacostraca; order Decapoda; family Parastacidae; genus Cherax; species Cherax destructor. The sequence goes on from WNWK01004122.1 coordinate 25,271, forward strand.
CACTATTGATGACCAGCTCAGGGTTCTCATGAGCGAAGGAGAGTTGAGTTCCTTTCAGAGGCACAACATGAATGGTAAACTTCTGCTCCGGCAACCTGCTAGGCTCTCCACTCATCTGATCTGATACTAAAGCAGAGGATAAATTTATTGATCCTTAAGTTACTTAGATAATGCTTAGCAGTGCATAACCATGAATACAGTGAACCCCCTAATTAGCAGACTAATAAGGGGGGACAGGGTGTACAATACTGCCGATGGTCTGAAACTTCTGAATTACAAAATTAATTGTCATGATCACCACATAAACAAAGTTCTGAATCAGTCGACTTGGTCTGCTGATGCAAAAGATGACTGGATAATAAAAACATGGGTATTGTAATTTGCAGTACTGTACTATAGTACAGAACTGTACTGTATAGTAATTTTATAGTACAGTACTGTATATAACCCCTTCTCCTGTATACATTAAAGTTAAAAAGAGAAACTTTTGTTTTTCTCTTTGGGCCACCCCGCCTTGGTGGGAAGCGGCCGATTTATTGAAAGAAGAAGTACTGTATATAGGCTTAAGTGTTTTTTTTACTTACCTTTTAATGGTAGAGAGATGAGGTATAAACTGCCATGATTGATAGTGGTGACTCAGAATAATTTTCATTCAAGTCAGAGGAGCTGTAGAACTCTACTAGTGAAAGCTGTATGACCCTTGTGGGTTTAGCACCTAGTTGTGATTATAATAATAATACAGTAATAATAATAATAATCTACTGGTGAAAATAATGTAGATGACTGAGAAAACGTAGGGGGTTGAGAAGACTGAGATGCCAGACTCAACCTTCTTTAGTTCAAGTTTCTGCTTAACACCGAGAACCACATGTTTCCTCTTGGCACCATCACCTGCTTTAGAAGCCACCGTTCAATGCACTTTACTTAATAGTATGTTAATAAATTCACACAAAACACTGTAAATTCAGGGAAAAATTGGAGACTGAATGACGAGTATATGCACAAGTGAGCACAATGAACTGGCAAAGGTGACCTATGGCTCATTTAACAATGAAAACAAACAGGGCCTGGGCATGGCCGTGCTGGCCAGTAATGAATAAACGTCAGAGTAATCGAGTTTGGTCCAATGCTTCAGAAAACAACTGGACACTATCACTCTGGACAAAATCTGAAATTATGGACTTTTTTCATTTTGTCTGATGCTTCTAAAGTTTGTTCAGCCAATTTTTTGTCCAAAATTGCTAAAATCCATTTAACCCTTTCAGGGTCCAAGCCGTAGATCTACGCATTGTCCACAGGGTCCAAGAATTTAAAAAAAATTATATTTACATTTCGGCGATTTTGCCAACTTTGACTCCTATTTTAGGCCAATTACATTATTCCAGTTGACCAAATTCTTAGCTATTTCGTCAGTATTACTTCTATTTTATTGATTGAACACAAGAAACTGCCCAATCAACTTTTTCAAGTAGCCAATAAAGTGATCAGAAATTGGTAATTTCGCCAATTTCACACAAAGTTCAAAATATTCCAATTTCAAAACAGCGTCCAGAATAAACAATGCAGGCATTCCTTTCACTAAAATAACATTTCCTGTTTATTAGTTACGTTTCCAGGCTTTACAGATGAATTCCATTTTTATTTTTTATTTACATAAAGAATTTTTATTCACACCAAAAAATAGATGAATTATTCTTATGCAATATTGTAATAATTGTATAAACACTATCAGTGCATTTGTAAACGTACATTAGACCCACCAGTTGATGTGTATTGGTCGTATGATGTGATTTCTTTACTCTTGAAAATCAGCTAAAATCAAACATTTCCGCTACTTTGAGCTCAATTAGAAGCTATTTTCAGTACTAAACCCAATCAAAATCATCTCTTTCTGTAATATATCTTCCATTCTATCAAATGAGACCAAGAAACAGTGAATACAACAATAAAAACCACATGAAAATACACCACAAAGTTGGTTTTAATAAAAAAAACACACCTTTGATATACCTTTGAAGAGTGTCGAGAGTTTATCTACTCTCTGAGCCTGGCCATGGGCCAGGCTCGTTGCTGCTGGAGGCCCGCTGCCCCACATATCCATCACAGCCTGGTTGATCTGGCACCCGATGAAGATACTTGTCCAGTTTCCTCTTGAAGGCTTCTACACTGGTTCCAGCCATGTTTCGGATATCTTCTGGTAAGATGTTGAATAGTCTGGGACCCCGAATGTTAATACAGTGCTCCCGTATTGTCCCCACCACACTCCTGCTCCTCACTGGGTTTATTTTACACTTTCTCCCATATCTCTCACTCCAGTATGTTGTTATGGCAGTGTGCAGATTTGGGACCAGGCCCTCAAGTACTTTCTAAGTATATATTATCATGTATCTCTCTCTCCTCCGCTCCAATGAGTACATGTTCAAGACTTGAAGGCGTTCCCAATAATTTAGATGTTTCAATGGCTCAATGTGAGCCGTAAACGATCTCAGTTTTTTTTCTCATTATGAACTGCGTGCTTCAGGATTTACTTTATATGGTGCACACTTACTACACGGATGCATTCTCTCATATCTAGGCCCAAATTTACCGATCACAGCTTATCTGAGTGAGCTAAGCTCATGGCGTAGATCTACGGTTTGGACCCTGTGTATAATGCATAGATCTACGGCTTGGACCCTGAAAGGGTTAATGGAGGTATGTCAATAGGAGGCTTTACTGTGACAAATAATATGCTCTTTAAACTCATGATAGCATATTATCTATGGTAATGTGATAGCATATTACCTATAACATTATACTACCATAAGAATAAAGATAATTTTTCCTATAAAAAAATATATCTCATTTTGTGTGTTTTAGCTTTCATGTATAATTAAATCTATTCTATCTGCACCACTAAGGAGTAAATCTAAGAAGCTTATACTGCAGTTACAAAAATTAAATAATTACCAGTAAATTTGAAACTAAAATATTTATCTTCTTGACCCATGTCTCCTAAGGGAGGCATATAAATGATTTTCATATCATTGATATCTGCTTGCATAAACTGATGAAGTTCCAGTCCTGGTGAATCGATGTTGAAGAGAGAGCCATCAAAAGGCCCCAATGGATGGGTAATGATATAGACAAGATGCTCTGGTGACTGTGCTCCTGCAAATGACAAGTGACTGGGAGTAATTGCCACTGCTTGGCCTTCCTGTACCTGAAAAAATGCACTTTATCAATACAGAGTGAAAAAATAAAGTTCTAAATGACTGGCATAGAATACACATTAAAACACAAAACTGATGTCTTCTCTGATAAAGGGGACAGCAGATGTTGGACCATCAGAACAACCTGGCAATTCGCTGAGTGATACCAGGCACACGTTCATAAGACAACCAGTCTATTGTGTCCAATGTACAGGAATTGGTATTATTTTCTACAACCAGCAGCTATGGAGGAAGGATAAGTTGAAGCCCAATTGTGATTTATTACACAATTGATTTTTTTTCCATTAAAAGGGGTCAAATGATGCTGCCAGTGATCTTGCAAAAAGTTGTGTTACAAATAAACAAGCAAATTTATTTCATTGCTAGTTTACATAGGTTATGTTATTACAATCATAAATGGAAAGCAATCAATGAATGGCAAATGATTGTGAGAGATTGAAAGGTCTTGACTGTGGAATATTCCAATATGTACTCCAAAAGTACTTTAAGTTCACTTCCCCAAATTCCTGTGAGGCCAGGAACCCAACAAAAGGCAAGAATTCTGTGTCTATTAAAGGTGTGATGCAGTCAATGCTGAATGCAAACAAAAGTGAGATTGTTTTTTTTTTAACATGTTGGTCATTTCCAACCGAGGCAGGGCGACCCAAAAAGAAAGAAAAAACTCATCATTCAACACTTTCACCATCATTCATATATAATCACTATTTTTGCAGAGGCGCCAAGACACAACAGTTTAGATGTCACTCCAAACAGCCAATATACCAAACCTCTCCTTTAAAGTGCAGGCATTGTACTTCCCACCTCCAGGACTCAAGTCTGGCTAACCAGTTTCCCTGAATCCCTTCATAAAATATTACCCTGCTCACACTCCAACAGCTCGTCAAGTCTCAAAAACCATTCATCTCCACTCACTCCTATCTAACACGCTCATACATGCCTGCTGTATGTCCAAGCCCCATGTTTTTAATAATAAATTTTAGTTTGTTAAAAATATAACTCACTGTAATACCAAGCTGGATCCCTGGTGCTGGGGACACCTCTGTCTTCTGTGGTGATGGTTGCACCTGGATGATGAAGGACTGGTCAGCAAGCATGTTTGGTGGATGTGAACTATCAGCAATGGAGAACAATAACTGGTCTGATGTCATGTCCCCCACTCTCTCCTCTCCTGAATGAACGTACCATACACGGCCTTCGTTCACATCTCGTTGGGTGAAGCTGTTACAATTAGAAATATGGTATTCTTTTATGGTGCTCTCACTTGAAGCTTGTGGCTTGTGCCATTATTCAGCCACCTTGCCTTAAGCCATCAACCCAAGAAAGTAACAAGCAGTGTTCTGTTAATTTCATTGTATACAATAATACAGTGGACCCCCGAGTTTCGTAAAAACTTCACTCCTGAAGTCTGCTCAAGCACCATTACCGAACGAATTTACTCCCTTTAGGAAAAATGTCACGTAGGTTACTCTATTTCAGACCCCCCAAAATACACTTCCACAAGCACTGACAATATTATACTTACATAATTGTACGATTTCCGGGGTTTACGAAACTCGGGGGTCCACTGTACAGTATTTTGCCCTCTTTGTATAGTATATAACCACATTTATTACATATTTTCCAACATTCATTGCCTGATATATTAAAAATTTTATTGGAAAAGTATTCAAGAAACATTTTGTCCAGAATTCATCTCCGATCATACTATGAGTGTCTGGAAAAATGGGGCTTATCATAAAAACATTTGGCAAACAAAATCTCTAGAATTCCTCTAAAATAAATGCATTTATAAATCTTACAAAGATGATTATGTTTATATTAATATTACTGTCACTAACTTTGCATTTGCTTTATTTATTCAAGTTAATATTGTACTTTATCTCCATAAAAAAAAATGGAAAAGAATCCTTCCTCCATAAGTCATGTATAGTGGACCCCCGGTTTTCGTGATTTTTCGTTCCAGAATGCTGTTCAAGTGCCATTACCAAACGAATTTATTCCCATAAGGAATAATGTAAAGTAGACTAGTCCTTTTAGACCCCAAAAATATGCTTATAAAAGCATTTAAAAAAATACACTTACATAAAAGGGCGAGTTTTGAGCAGGACGAACACCGGGGGTCCACTGTATGTCATAAGAGGCAACTAAAATGCCAAGAGCAGGGGCTAGTAATCCCTTCTCCTGTATAAATTACTAAACATAAAAAGAAAAAAACTTTATTAAAGTGTTTCTTCTTTTTCAGGTCACCCTGCTACAGTGGGAGAAAGCCAGTGTGTTAAAAGAAAAAACTACTTTATTAAGCAAGTTCAAAAAATAAAGAAATGCACCTTGTAGTGGGTCTCACAAGATGGGTTTCATCCATCTGAGTCCAGCCATCATTGTAAAACCCATCAGGGGCTGGAGGCAATGGGATGATCAATGTTAACTTTCCTGTTAAATGACACAAAAAAATTACACTAAATATAACTGTTGTACATCAGCTTTACACACATTGTTCTGCAGTACAAGAATAGGATTATACAGTACGTATATGAATATAGATAGGTAAATGCTAAAAAAAATGTTGGACAGTAAATCGATATATGTGGTGGTTGTATGGTAACTTCACCTTAATAAACAAACAAAACAGAAAATTTTTGAAGACATTAAAACAGTACAGATGCCAGAGTAAATATGAATTACATAAGAGGACTGAAAGGTGCTGTAAATGCTCTAGTTGCAGTGGCAAATAGTAATCTAAAAATATGTACAGGACATTAGAAAATTAATTTTTTATAAGTAAGCTTATACATATAACTAGCTGCAGAAATGTATGACCCTTATGGGTTTAATGCTTAGTTATGATTATAATAATAATACAGTACAACCAGCTAAGAGAACCTCTTTCCTTCTATTTGAAATATTTCTTTCTCGATAACTTCACTGGTTAAATCTTTAGTTTCTAGATTCCTTTAGTACAAAACTAAAATTTTTAATTTCTGTATTAAAACTGGTTAAATTCCTGTTATGCATCATTCTAGAGGCCTCAACAAGAGAAGACATTTTCAAAAAAGTGAACTAGCATATAATTAACATTTTTCATTATTAAAATTCAAAATTACAGAATAATGAACACAGTTCAAAAGACCCTTGAAACCTGCACACGAAAATCACTCCTTATGAAAGCAAAAGACTCGGCAGGAGATGCAACATTCCCCCGATGAAAAGCATGGGCGCCATGAGTACATTGAGAGACAACACAATAAGTGTCCAGGGCCCAAAACTGTTCAATTGCCTCCCAGCATACATAAGGGGATTACCAATAGACCCGTGGCTGTCTTTAAGAAGGCACTGGACAGGCACCTAAAGTCAGTACCTGACCTACCGGGCTGTGGTTCGTATGTCAGTTTGCGTGTGGTCGCCAGTAACAGCCTGGTTGATCAGACCCTGATCCACCATGAGGTCTGGTCTCAGACTGGGCCACAGGGGCGTTGACCCACGGAACCTTATCCAAGTATGGTAAGGCAGTTGAAAAAGATGTAAATGCTAGGGTGTTGGGGAGAGGGTGGGATTAAATTATGGGGAATCAAATACAAAATGGGAGTTGACACAGTTACTGTTTGGAGATGATACTGTGCTTTCGGGGGATTCTAAAGAAAAGTTGCAAAGGTTAGTGGACGAGTGTGGGAGGGTGTGTAAAGGTAGAAAGTTGAAAGTGAACATAGATAAGAATAAGGTGATGAGGGTATCAAACAATGTAGATAAAGAAAAATTGGATATCACATTGGAGGGAGGGAGTATGGAAGAAGGAATGAATGTTTTCAGATATTTGGGAGTTGACTTGTCAGCAGATGGGTTTATGAAGGATGAGGTTAACCATAGAATTGATGAAAGAAAAAAAGGTGAGTGGTGCGTTGAGGTATCTGTGGAGACAAAAAACATTTTCCATTGAGGCAAAGAAGGGAATGTACGAGAATATAGTGGTACCAACACTCTTTAAATGGGTGTGAAGCATGGGTTATAAATGCTGCAGCGAAGAGGCGGCTGGAGACAGTGGAGATGTCCTGTCTAAGGGCAATGTGTGTTACAAATATTATACAAAGAATTCATAATATGGAAATTAGGAGTTGTGGAGTTACTAAAAGTATTAGTCAGAGGGCTGAAGAGGGGCTGTTGAGGTCGTTTGGTCATTTAGAGGCAATGGAACAAAGAAGAATGACTTGGAGAGCATATAAAATCTGAAGGGAAAGGAAGGTGGGAGGAGGAGTCATCCTTGAAAAGGTTGGAGGGAGGGGGTAAAGGAGGTTTGGTGGGCGAGGGGCTTGAACTTCCAGCAAGCATGCATGAGCGTGTTAAATACGAGTGAATGGATACGAATGGTTTTTGGGACATAAGCTGTTGGAGTGTGAGCAGGGTAATATTTTGTGAAGAGATTCAGGGAAACCAGTTAGCTGGACTTGAGTCCTAGAAACAGGAAGTACAATGCCTGGATTTTAAAGGAGGGGTTTGGGATATTGGCAGTTTGGAGGGACATCTAAGCTGTCGTATCTGAGAGCCTCTGCAAAGACAGTGATTGTGTATGAGTGATGGTGGAAGTGTTGAATAATGATGAAAGTTTTTTCTTTCTTTTTGGGTCACTCTGCATCAGTGGGAAACGGCTTACGTGTTAAAAAAAAATTATGATACAGTACGTATTACACGAGTAGCCATTTTTTTTTTATAGATAGACTGTACACTTTAGTTAGGAATTTAAAATAGCAACACCCACCTTGATCAGGATTCTGAAGCATGGGAAGAAGAGTATAAACCAGGTTATCATCATCTGAATCTATGTCTCTGGCTTGTAGGAGCTGAGGAGAGATTTGGACTCGGGAACCTGACTGAACACGAGCGCCTTGGTTTTGTATTAGAACAGGGGCACTTTGTTCTTCTTCAACAATATATACTTGAAAAATGAAATTAACCACATTATGTTCATCACTTGCTTGTAAAAGTATTCTATCTGTTTTGGAGGATGAGTTATCATGGGTATACATTACTTGCTCCTGCAACAACTCATCCAAAGAAAACAGAACAAGCTCTTCTTCTTCTACACACAGCTGACCATGACTAGGACCATCCACTACTCTAATGGTGACACTTTCTGGGTTATCATAATCATGGATGTTAAGTATTTTTGCACTTATAGGTTCCTTATGTCCTTGAAAAATTACAAGGGGCTCATTCATCACGATTTCTGGTGGATATTTAGATATAACATTAATAGATATAACTTCTGCTGCAGACTGATACTGGCCATCAGACACACTTAGCCACATCTCTCCATACAATGGTCTATTTGTCTCATGTTTATAGAATATCCGATTTTCTTGCATTTCTTCCACTTTGAACTTACTGCCATTTATTAACTGTTCATTTCTGCCATTGAAATATCTGAATATACCTCCATTTGAAGGTGTTTCTTCCACATTCACAACAAGCTGATCATTTGGAGTATCAACATCCTTGATATACAATATAGAACTATTAACTGATAATGGTTTTCCATACTCCACAACTAATGGTGCTAATATATGAATAATAGGTTTCTCAGTATTGTAGTGACAAACTCCAGCCTCAGTGTTGGGGAAGTAATTCTTGCCACAATGGTCAACACACTGACCATCTTGAAGTAGGTATGGAGGCTTACATGTGTGGCATTCATACAAGGAGCACTCAGCACATCTGTTACCACACTCTGTAAATCAAAATTAATTTTAGATTTAGAACTGTACTTTCTATGCAAGAAAACTGATTTTTTTTTTTAATAAATGTATAACTACTTTAAGTTTCTTTTACAAAAGTAGCAATACAGTGGACCCCCGAGTTACGAACACCCCGGAAATTGTACAATTATGTAAGTATAATATTGTAAGTGCTTTTGTAAGTGTATTTTTGGGAGTCTGAAATGGAGTAACCTACTTGACATTATTTCTTAAGGGAGTAAATTCGTTCGGTAATGGCACTTGAGCAGGCTTCTGGAATGAATTTTGTTCGTTACTCGGGGGTCCACTGTACATGTTTGGTGTTGGTTAATAAAAAAAATGCAATTATACATGATTTTTTCCATTAATTAATACAGTATAATGCTTTACAGAATTTTTTTTTGTAAACAGTACAATACTGATCTAGGTATCTACAAAGGCATATCAGGAGTCTTTTGTGGATTATCAACACCAATCCTCACATGCAGTAAAGTATACCAATAAAACACAAACTTTAAACATTCTAAACTATGATAAATAATTATATACACACCATAACAGATGTTATCGAACACATTAGCAAAAGTTCCTATTCTGCATGAGGTGACACAATGGCCATCCTGTAGTAAGTAAGGTGCACGGCAGGCTTGACAAACTGTACTTGTGTTGCACTTGCTGGCTCCTCCTGGGCATGCTCTACATTCCTTACCAGTGGGATAGTGACCTGAACGACAAGAGAGAATTTTTAATTTATTATACTTCTTCACTTATTTCCTTCATCCCAGTTGTCATATTTAAAGTAAGACTTACCAATCATGTAAACCAAGACAAAGTGAAAGGATAACAAAACTGTGTTTCTGTGTGTATGCACATTTGACTAACCTTAGAGATTGATCTCCAGCTTCTGGACCTTTTAATCATTAATCAGCCAGTATAACACATTCTAACCCCATGAATGTTGTCATATTTACAATTAAATTTGTGTACGTACATGTAGTTTGCCTTTATTACCTCCCTCCCTAGTACATTTCATTCGCTCAATAACCTTACAATGAAGCAGTTACTACTTTTTATCTCTTTGGCGTATTTCAGCGTTTAATTTCTTTTTATGCCCAAATTATAAAGCTATTACATCCTATCAATAACCCAGTGTATGTTGAATGGTGTGACATGTTCACATGGAACTGTCATTTCTCCAGAACCATGAACAAATTTTAACACCAAGTCTGCTCTCACTGCTAAAGTCCCCCATTAAATTTATTTGAAATCCTTATTCACAGAGAAATCAGTACAGTATGTATGTGCATATTTAGATACTTCTACAACTGAGCAAAGTATTCTAGAACCAAAGTAGACTCTCCCTTCTATCTGTAGCAGACTTTGAAGCTGGAGCTTCACCTTCCCAAACACAGAGTCTGGCACTCATCTCTCCTCCACCTCAAAGAACTTAGAATTAGATCCAGAAGCTGGAGTTCAACCTCTTCAAATACAACTAGGCTGGTAACAGGCTCAAAAACAGACACTCAATGCCCTCAAAGAGCTAAGCATCAGACCCAGAAGCTGGAGCCTAACTCAAGGAAAATTACTATTGATGAAGATCTAAGAGATCAGAATATTTCTGCAACTTTTTCAAATTTCTACCTTTTTCACCAACACATCAGGATACTGCTTGCAAAGAAGATATACACATTGGTCTTGGATGATCCTGGGTTCAGTTTCAACTATTTGTTGATAGTGTTACTATAACTGTATGCTACATTCCTGTTCAATCTTTAACAACTGTTTTGTAGTTAATTTCTCTCTATTTTATTCTTATTTTAAATTACTACAACTTATTTAAATTTATGCAGTTACCAAATAATTTGACAATAGATTAATAATTAATTAACAAATTTCTTCAGTTTTTAAAGATCAGTATCAGTGTAAACAATGCTGTGGAAATCGTAAGGCTTGAGGCTGGTAATGTTTACTAGCTTACTGTTTATTTTTGTGTTTTCAGCTATGTACTTCATTATGTTATTTCTATATTCTCTGATTCATGAATCTCTTAAATTCATGTTGACCTTAGTTTCAACCATGAAGAAGGAGCAATCATCAGGACTCAAATTTCTGGCCTAATGAACTTTAAGAAAGCATGTTATCACTGCACCATGGGAATTAACAAAGTTATAACCAAGGACTCTTAATGAATTTACCAGGCTGTGCAGGCTCTAATATGAGGTGCAAATTTACATCTCTACATAACTTACAACACTAATCTGGATGCTAGAAATGTTTGTTCATGTATCCTTTCATTCCTCTTAAAGCAAAATAAAAATTTATAATGTCATGAATATAACAATGTGAATAAGAGAATTAACTTGGCTTGAATTCTCCATTAAAATAAATAAAATATATTTTTTATTTCTTTGCAAAGGTTACAATGTGTGTTTACATCTCATAATATGATTGGAGCAAAGAAAGCCACTATCATGTCGAGACATTTCAGGCAGACTTAACCTAATACTTATAGACTACCTGGTGGCAAAAGCTCTTGCTTCACACAGTGAGTGTCCGGGTTCGATTCCCGGCGAAGGGGGGGAAACATCGAAAGTGTTTCCTTACACAGGTTGGCTATGTTCACCCATCAGTAAAATGGGTACCTGGGTGTTAGTCGACTGGTGTGGGTAGCATCCTGGGACAAAACTGACCTAATTTGCCCGAAATGCTATATACAGTGGACCCCCGAGTAACGAGCACCCCGGAAATCATACAATTATGTAAGTATAATATTGCAAGTGCTTTTGTAAGTGTATTTTTGGGGGTCTGAAATGGACTAACCTACTTGACATTATTTCTTAAGGGAGTAAATTCGTTCGGTAATGGCACTTAAGCAGGCTTCTGGAATGAATTTTGCTTGTTACTCAGGGGTCCACTGTAGTAATATGTCACTGCTGTCAGCTAGGCCTGTATACCTTGTACATGCACTTGTAATAAATAAAGATATTATTATTATTATTATATTATAGACAGGTGAAGAGTAGTATTACAAATACTAGTCAATATTTCACTCTATTATTATAATGAGGTAGTACAATTTATGATACAATCTTACATTTTTAAGTTCGTAATTAGGTTCTTTTACAGTGGTAGAATACAAATATTCTATATTTCAATCTATTATTAATGTGTGAGGTATACAATTTATAATACAATCAATTTGTGATAAAATCAAACATACATTTTTTAGTTCGTAATTAAGTTCATTTACCCTATTATAAATATGAGGTAGTACAATTAGTGATACAAACCTACATTAGTAAGTGTGTAATAATAGCTTAATAGTTAAGGGATAATAAAGTATTTGGGGGAGTTGCTTGGAATTTGGTTGGGGTTTAGCATGGTGTCGGTATGTTTGTTATTGAGAGATGAGATGATTTTTGAGTATGGTCCTAAACTGATTTGAGGGCAGGGGACCTCTTGCTGTTTCAAGCATTGGGGCCCAAATTCATGCTTTAACATAAGTACCAATGCTAATATGGGTGCTAGGTAATGTTTGTTTCTACGTAACTACAAAATAAAATTTCACACTACAGTCCTATGAATGCAATGATACAGCATTGAAATTTTTATAAAAAACTGGGAAGCAAATTACTTTTTTCCTGAAAAACTTGATTAGTTTTCTTTCCCAGCAATACTGTCATTTTACTTGCCTGGAGAGCACTGTGCAAGACATTTGTTACCCTCTTGAAGCATGCCAGATCCACACGTTAAGCAGTCTGCTTCAGAGGGTCCTAGACACCTTTCACAAGTCCAATGGCATTCCCGACATTCTCCATTAGCAGAATTATCAGCATAAAACATGTGAGGGCACTTGTTGACACATTTTCCATATAATAGGTGTTTGGTGGGTGGACATGTTAAGCACAAGGAGCCATCAGAGGAACATGCATCACAGTCACCTTCACAGCTCTGGCAAGTCTTTTCTAGGCTTAGATAGGTTCCTTTGGAGCAAACACTATCCTCACAAATTCCCTATGGAGATATAATAATAATAATAAAATCTTGGTTACTAATATATTTTAGTATGCCTATAATAATAATAATAATAATAATAATAATAATATTTTTATTTTAGCATGATGCATGTTTGTACAGAGGAGTGTAACAATTGGGTGAACATACCAAAAGCCCCTTTATATGCAGAGCATTTCAGGCAAACGTCAGACTAACTTAAGATTAATAGGGCAATACATTGCTGTAATTTGTACACATGGTCATTAGGCAAGTTACAATGAATACAATTGAATATTCTATTAGTTCGAGCTATGTGGCTTTAATAAGTTAGGTAGAGAAGAATTACAGTTTTGATATAGTATAGTATAATAATACAGTATTACAATTGAGCACAATTTAAAACAATGAAGTTGAAACAATTTTATTTAAAACAATGAAGTTGAAACAATTTTAAGTTAGAGGAAGTGATTATATAGTTGAGCAATCATCAAGCACAATTTACAATAATGAAATATTACAATTTAGCACAATTTAAAACAATGAAATTGAAACAATTTTAAGTTTGGAGTAATGATTAAATAGTTAAGCAATCATCAAGCACAATTTACAATAATGAAATTGAAACAATTTTAAGTTTGAAGTAAATGATCAAATAGTTGAGCAGTCATCAATTATTTAGGAGTTTTTTGAGTAACTGGTAGGTGTTAAGTACAGTGGACCCTCGGTTTTTGTACAGCTCCCAACTCGAACAATTATGTAAGTGTATTTTTGTAAGTGCCTTTGTAAGTGTATTTTTGTGGGTCTGAAACGACTAATCTAATTTACATTCGTCCTTATGGGAACAAATTCGTTTGGTAACGGCACTCGAACAGAATTCTGGAAAGAATTATCGAAAACCGAGGGTCCACTCTATAGTATTTGTCTGGTTAATTTTGGGTGATGAGGTGATTTCTAAGTAGGGCCTTAAATTGATTTGCAGGCAGGGGCCCTTTAGTGCATTCTGGCAATGAATTCCAGATCTTTGAGCCCTTTATGTACATAGCATTTTTGCATAGGGAGAGATGGACACGAGGGATATCGAAGAGGGATTTGTGCCTTGTGTTATATCTGTGTATTCTGTTGAAGTTATCAAGTAGGAGTTTGAAAGGAGGGTTAATGTTGGAGTATAATGTTCTGTGTATGTAGTAGGCACAATAATAAGTGTGGATGTTTTGCATATTAAACAAGTTAAGGCTATTAAAAAGCGGTGGAGTGTGCTGTCTAGTGCAGGAGTTGGTAATAAATCGCACTGCAGCTTTTTGCTGGATTATTAAAGGTTTAAGGTGATTTGCTGTGGTTGAGCCCCATGCACAAATACCATAGGTGAGGTAAGGGTAAATGAGAGAGTGGTAAAGAGCAAGAAGAGCTGTTTGAGGTACATACTAGTACCATATTTTTGAAAGGATGCCTACTGCTTTGGAGACTTTCTTGGATAATTGTTGCATGTGGGTCTGGAATTTGAGACTGCAGTCAAGGTGGAGACCTAGAAATTTGCCCTGTGTGTGTCTTGAAATGGGTGAACCATTTATCAATATGTTTAGCTGCAAATTTGAAGCTCTGTTTCCAAATAGCATGAAGTATGTTTTGTTTATACTGAGAGTTAGTTTGTTGGTAGTCATCCAAGTAGATATTTTAAATAGTTTGTTATTTACAGTGTCTGTCTGTTAGAATAGTTGGGTTTGGGTGAGAGAAGACATAAGTAGTGTCATTTGCAAATAAAACTGGTTTAAGGAGTTTAGACGAGTTTGGGAGGTCATTGATGTAAATGAGAAAGAGAAGTGGGCCAAGGACACTACCCTGTGGAACTCCAACAAGAACAGGTTGTGTAGTGGAGTTAATGCCATTTATGTATACACACTGGTTCCTATTCAAATTCAAATTCTTTATTTCATGTAATACAAGGTGGGGGGTACTTACAGTTATACATTAAAGTTGATATTACAAGATGGCCAATAATATGCCTAGGTATGCCTAGGCTTTACAGGCAGTCTTATGATAGGTCTTACTCAATAGCTACACAATGAATATACAGATTGTAAGGTTAGGTTAGGTTAGGTTTACAAAATTTAGGTACTGGAATTTAAACATTGAGAATTTTACAATTAGTATAAGAAGTTAGCAATTAGTTTATATATATTAATGATAAAGGTGATATATTGGCATAATATAGTTTCTATATTGGAGAACTTATGACTAGCTTAAGTATTATGAAGCAATAGTTGTATTAGAATTTTGGTTAGAACTGTGCAAATTAAGGGGAATCACAGATATCAATAAGTGTATTTTGTTGTGGTTAGTAATGTGCAAATTAAGGAGAATCACAGATATCAATAAGTGTATTTTGCTGTGGATATGTGCAAGATAAAGTAGTTTTCGTATGGTTAGCTACCGGTTGGGTGCGTAAGTGAGATAAGATGTTTTTTAACGGTGCTTTTGAAAATGGAGGTTGTGTCTGCAGTTCTAGAGTTTTCAGGCAGGGAGTTCCAGATTTTAGGCCCTTTTATGCGCATTGAATTTTTGTATAGATTTAGTCGGACACGGGGAATGTCAAAGAGATGTTTATGTCTGGTATTATGTCTATGGGTCCTGTCACAACTGTCAAGAAAGTGTTTTAGCTCAGGGTTAAAGTTGGAATTAATGGTTCTATAAATGTAGATAGCAGAGTAGTAAGTATGGATGTTCTGGACAGTGAGTAGGTTTAGGTCTTTGAAGAGTGGGGGGAATGTGCTGCCTAGCGTTGGATTGTGTGATAATTCTTACTGCGGCTTTTTGTTGGGTTATTATTGGCTTTGGGTGGGTAATTGCTGTTGATCCCCATGCACAAATGGCATATGTGAGGTAGGGATAGATGAGTGAGTAGTATAGTGTGAGTAGGGCTGATTGTGGTACATAATACCGTATCTTAGAGAGGATCCCCACAGTTTTGGACACTTTCTTTGTTATGTGTTGGATATGGGTGCTGAATTTCAGGCTGCTGTCAAGGTGAAGGCCCAGGAACTTGCCCTCGTTATGTCTAGCAATAGGTGTAGAGTTGATCTTAATGTTTAATTGTGGATCATCTGTTCTGTTGCCAAACATAATATAGAAGGTCTTATCAGTGTTGAGTGTAAGTTTATTGGCTGTCATCCATGTTGATATTTTTATTAATTCGTCGTTAACAATGGTATTAAGCGTGGCAAGGTTTGTGTGGGAGATGACATAAGTTGTGTCGTCAGCAAAGAGTATTGGTTTCAGGTGTTGTGATACATTGGGAAGATCATTGATGTATAAGAGGAAGAGCAGGGGACCAAGGACACTTCCCTGCGGTACGCCGGTGTCTAGTGGTAGTGTCGTGGAGGATGTGACTTTAATAGTGACATACTGGTACCTATTAGTGAGGTAGGATTTAAGGTATGCTAGTGCATGACCTCTTATTCCATAGTGGTCAAGTTTGTGGAGTAGGATGCCGTGGTTTACTGTGTCAAAAGCTTTCCTTAAGTCAATAAAAAGTCCTAGTGGATATTCCTTATTTTCAAGTGCTGTCTAAAGCAGGTCTATCATTTTTACTATTGCATCGTTAGTGCTTTTATTTTTCCTGAAGCCAAATTGGCAGGGGTTGAGTATGCTTTGTGTCGTTATAAACGAGTATAATCTCTTGTGCACAAGTTTCTCGAATATTTTGGATAGCAATGGTAGATTTGATATAGGCCTATAGTTATTTACGTCTGTAGGGTCGAGAGAGTGTCCTCTGACCCGATAGAGTTCAAGTTTTAGGTGCAATAGGTCATGGTCAACTGTATCAAATGCTTTTCGTAGGTCTGTATTGCATATTGTAAAATGTCTCAATGAAGGACTGCTAAACAAAATTATCATATTAGTTTATATTTTATCTAACATAAATAAGTGACCAATATACATAACCAAAATAAAATTTCTTTTTGTCCTAACCAATATTTTAATTAACAGAAAATTTTTGGAGAAAATATGAAATCAAATACATATGAATTCTTACCAT
This sequence comes from Cherax destructor, assembly GCA_009830355.1. Taxonomy (NCBI): domain Eukaryota; kingdom Metazoa; phylum Arthropoda; class Malacostraca; order Decapoda; family Parastacidae; genus Cherax; species Cherax destructor. The sequence continues at coordinate 42,235 of WNWK01004122.1, forward strand.
ATCAAGCAACTTGGCCCCATTCAGACAGGTTTTGCAGTTGTTCATATAAGGTCCTGTGCATGTGTCACATCTTGGGTGGCACCTCTGACAACTCTCTGACTCTATGTCATGAAAGTATCCATGACTGCACTCATGAACACAACGTTCACCCTCATGAAACTTATGGCTTGACTTGCAGTGCAAACAAATGGATGTTGATGTGTTGGCCATGTTTAAGGTACATACACTACATGATGAGTGACAAGCTTGAGGTTGAAAGAGAGAGAGTAGACAATTAATAACAGAAAAAACTCTGCCTCACTGAGCAATGCTATCACAAGTATACTGATATAGAAAAAGTGAGAAACTTAAACAGAAATATAAAACACAGGTAAGAGAGATACCCTTTTCAGAAGAGCTCACGTATTTGTACTCGCACAAGATAGTGTCCTGGGCCCTTTGATACTCCTTATTAATGACCTTCTTAATGCTTTGCAGGGACTTAAACCAATTCTGTTTGAGAATGACACAATTTTTGTCACTTCAAATGCTGATCCAACTGCCCTCAACTATTCCGTAAATGCGAAACTTGCAAAAGGACAAAAGTATCTACTTGGATCACAATTAACAACTTTAAATATTGACAAGACCTTCTATATAATGTTTAGAAACAAAGCTAAAATTCATTCAAACAAAGAATATACCTGGACAGCAAACTAAATTCAACACGCACATCCAGAACATTTCTAAGAAAATTAAAAAGCAGCGGGCATTCTCTCAAAAATATATTATTATGTCTCTCAAACATCCCTGCTCACTTTGTACTACTCTCTAATCTATCCATACCTCGCTTTTGGTTTGTGTGCATGGGGATCAACATCAGCTAATCACCTTAAACCTGTTCTTACTCGGCAAATATCAACTTTCAAAATAAACACAAATTCAGACTCCAGGCAACACTACATGTAAACTACATTATCTGTGTACTGCATAAAACAAATAAAAATTTGAATAACTTCATCCAGTTTCTTTGTGCATACAGGTATTGAGAAATAGGTAACAGTAACACACTTGGACACCCAGTATTACCACAGGCAAGTTAATATAAAGCTTATTTCACTCTCTGGTGGTTAAGGAATCAAATACACATGATGGACAAAGATACATGCATTCCTTACTTTGACACGTGTTATCCAGTGCAAGGTAGTGTCGGTGATAGCACTTGGTAAGGCACTCGGCACCTGTTTCTCGTCTGTGTAGTGTGGCACTCTTATAGCAGCTTAAGCAGTTTCTGTGGCCTGGACCCGAACATGTATGACATCGAGGGTCACATGCTGGAAAAAACAAAGAAACCAATGTATGTAGTTTAAATTTTATGATAAAAATGCAATGTCATATTAAATAAAAAAAGAATATTTGAGTCTTGTATGTAGTAGGTTGGTAGACAGCACCCACCCAGAGAGATACTACCATCCTGCCAAGTGAGTGTGAAACGGAAACCTGTAACTGTTTTATGTGATGGTAGGGTTAATGGTATCTTTTTTCTGTCTCAAAAACACATGGGATAACAGGTATATCTTGCTACTTCTACCTACACTTAGGTCACACTACACATTCATGTATATGCATATATATTTACACACCCATAAAGAATAAATAATAAAGATTTTATTTCTTTGTAAAGGTTACAATGTGTAATTACAATTTTGGTTTGCTAAGTACAAAGAAAGCCACTATCATGCCAGGGCATTTTGGGCAGACTAATCCTAGTACCTGTACATAATAACTACTTAAATCTAGACAAGATATGAGTGATTAACTTTTATTAAATCTAGGTTTTCTTCTATTTTCTTAATAGTTCTTATTCTTCTTTTATTTCCTCTTTTCTCCATGGGAAAGTGGAAAACAATTCTTTCTCCGTAAGCCATGCGTGTCCTAAGAGGTGACTAAAATGCCAGGAGCAAGGGACTAGTAACCCCTTCTCCTGTATAAATTACTAAATTTAAAAAGAAAAACTAAAAAGAAAAACTTTTTTTCTTTTTTCTTTTTAGGTCACCCTGCCTCAGTGGGATATGGCCGGTTCGTTGAAAAAGAAAACCTCTACTGTGAGGATAAGGTTCATATTTTCATAAAAGTCATAGGGAATATATTGTTATGCAGGTAACAGATGCATCATCATCTTCAGGAACAGGCAGTTTACAAATATACATAAGTATGTACCAGTGGTAAGAGACTTCTTTTGAAGATGATATAAAGGGCACCAGCTGCCACAAATGTCAAACAGAATGATTCATTCAAGACGAAGATGGTGTGACAGCAACGTGCATCGGTCTAGCTGCTGTTAGTGAGTGATGGTGCCCTAGGAAGTGATACAGTAGACAATGAAACAAAGTAATGCAGCAAGATCAAGTGGTATGGTATGTAGTGAAGAACAGTGATCAGTAATTACAGTGGACCCCCGAGTTTCGTAAGGGTCTTATTTCGTAAAAATCGTGTTTCGTAAGCTTTTTTTTATTTCGAGAATCGTAAACTGGCTCGTGTTTCGTAACGTATTAGACCTGTCCGCCTGCTCCGCGCCTGCGCAGGACGCAGGATGCCCGCCAGTGAAGCGTTGTTTACCATTGAGAGAACATTACCCAGCGCGCTCTTTCAAACATTCACAATACATTTGGTGTCTCTTTTGGTGGTTTAGTGACTGTCACTGTGAAATAAGTCACCATGGGTCCAAAGAAGCTTCCTAGTCGCACCCCTGTGGTAGCATTCATGCAGTGAGTGTAGCATTCATGCAGTGATTGTAGCAGGCATGCAGGGAGTGTAGCATTCATGCAGGGAGTTAAGCATTCATGCAGGGAGTTTAGCATTCATGCAGGGAGTTTAGCAGGCATGAAGGGAGTTTAGCAGGCATGCAGGGAGTTTAGCAGGCATGCAGGGAGTTTAGCAGGCATGCAGGGAGTGTAGCATTGATGCAGGGAGTGTAGCAGGCATGCAGGGAGTGTAGCATTGATGCAGGGAGTTTAGCATTGATGCAGGGAGTTTAGCATTCATGCAGGGAGTTTAGCAAGCATGCAGGGAGTGTAGCATTCATGCAGGGAGTTTAGCAGGCATGCAGGGAGTTTAGCAGGCATGCAGGGAGTGTAGCATTCATGCAGGGAGTTTTGGAGGCATGCAGGGAGTTTAGCAGGCATGAAGGGAGTGTAGCATTGATGCAGGGATTTTAGCATTGATGCAGGGATTTTAGCATTCATGCAGGGATTTTAGCATTCATGCAGGGAGTTTAGCATTCATTCAGGGAGTTTAGCATTGATGCAGGGAGTGTAGCATTCATGCAGGGAGTTTAGCATTGATGCAGGGAGTTTAGCATTCATGCAGGGAGTTTAGCAGGCATGCAGGGAGTGTAGCATTGATGCAGGGAGTTTAGCATTCATGCAGGGAGTGTAGCATTGATGCAGGGAGTTTAGCATTGATGCAGGGAGTTTAGCATTGATGCAGGGAGTTTAGCATTGATGCAGGGAGTTTAGCAGGCATGCAGGGAGTGTAGCATTCATGCAGGGAGTGTAGCAGGCATGCAGGGAGTGTAGCAGGCATGCAGGGAGTGGGGATTCCCCTTCGTAGAGGCTGAAGAAGTCCTCCCCCAACAAGTGTTTAATTGTGATGAAACAGGCCTGTTTTGGAAGAAAATGCCCAACAGGACCTTCATTACTCATTACCCTATCTTCCAGATGCCTGCAACTCTTCAATAAAGGTAAGTAAATGTATATATATATTATTTTTAATTATTTTGTATGTGAATATTTTTTTGTGGAACGGATTAATTGTTTTTACATTATTTCTTATGGGAAATAAGGGTTCGAATTTCGTAAACTTCGTGTTAAGTAATAGCTCCTGGAACGTATTAATTACGATACTCGGGGGTCCACTGTAGTTTGAAGTGAAGTGTAGTGAAACAGTGTTGTGATTAATATTCGATGACACGCAAGGGTTATGTAGTACAGTACAGTGTACAGTGAAGTTAACAACAGTGCTCTTGTGCCCAAGAAGATAGCAGGTTGTCGGGTATGGACTGATATCTAGTTACAATGCAGCACTGCTACATAAGGACAGATTGTGCTGTGTAAAATACACAAGACTGTTACAGATCATGATCATGATGACTAATGAACCATGAAATGAAACTTGTACTATAACCTGTGCTGTAAATAATACTATCATGTTTTCACTTAGTTGTAAAAGTTGTCACTGTTTTAATGGTGAACAGTAAATGCTTAACAGAATAACAGGTGGGAGCACATGAGTGGTAATGGTGACTGTGGTGGACAGAGATGAGATTGTTTTGCTGCAATCATAATAATAATAGACAATTTTGTAAACAACAGACAGTGTCTGTTGTTTACAAATAGTTGACTCAGTACATTTTGTCTCCTATTTCCAAAGTCCATTAAATCAGGGTTCACCCATTCTCTTGTACTCATTGTAACTCGTCTAATGACCATATGAACTGTTATTGCACTACAAATCATTGATTTGAATTGATTTGATAAATTGTAATACTACATATAGTAAATTGATTACATGTATTTTGTTCTATTATAAAACTGTAATGCTTCAAAAATTGTAAAACTGTAATGCTTCAAAATTGTAAAACTGTAATGCTTCAAAATTGTAAAACTGTAATGCTTCAAAATTGTAAAACTGTAATGCTTCAAAATTGTAATGTTCAAATTTCATTGTTTAACCCTTAAACGGTCCACACGTATATTTACGTTAGCACTGCTACTGCCCCAAACGTAATTTTACGTTTTATTTTTCCTGCCTCCAAATTTGGCACGATTGGCCTGAGATGTCTTGTCAGCATAGAATGGGTCTTAACACTCGGTGTGCACCATATTAAAAAAATCTGGGACCACTTAGTACCTTGTGGGAGCACCAGTTAATTTGAGGGCCAGCTAGAGCAAACACTGCGGCATACACTATAGATTCACTGATGTCATATCCTATTAACACTCCCCTTTGAAGTGGAAAGTGATGTCAGCAGGCTGGCAGGCCAGCTGGCTGCCTCCCTGCATGGGGACCTGGCTGGCAAACAGCTGGTTGGCTAGCAGCTGGCTGGTCAGCTGGATACCTGATTGGCTGTCTATCTCTGTCTGTCTGTCTATATCTATCTGTCTCTGTTTCTATCTGTCTCTATCTCACAGAAACACATACGTAAATACAATTATACATAGTGTAAATTACCTAGGATAACTAAAAAAATCAAGACAAAGTGTTATAATGTGCTTGTGATCTGCGTAATACCAGTTGGTTCTTGAGCTACTCTCTGAGACAAACAGACAGAAAGAAGACGACACACAGGCAGACAGAAAGGCAGACAGAAAGACAGACACACAGACAGACAGATACAGACAGACAGACAGACAGGTTTGCATAACAAATAAAGGGAAGCAATGTAAGCTGTCAAATGTCATCATGGTAATTACTGGACTGATAAGAAGAGAGAAGACTACGGCTCACCCTTCTCTGAAATGTCACCAGAGTCATTAGTGGAGATCAGATGAGATAAGGCTGCGACACAAATCTTTTATTATTATTATTATTATTATTATTATTATTATTATTATTATTATTATTATTATTATTATTATTCACTATTATTATTATTATTCACTATCATTATTATTATTATTATTTTTATGCACTATCATTATTATTATTATTTGAGTACAATTTCAGTACCTAATATTAGTGTCAGAACAAAGATTAGCTATGAAATCACAAGAACTACTGTAAATTGTGATTATGAGAACATAAAAATTATATAAAATAATAAAAAAGTGAAAAAAAAGGTATATCGGCAACGATTCTGCAAGTGGCAGGACTCCTGTTGCTGTCAGGTGAGCATCCAGTGCCAACTTCTCCGCCTCATATCTCGGTAACTACTGACCCAAATTCTTTTTTTTTTTATGCTATAACACTTAAAAAAATGTGCTCTTTATTTCTCTATTAAATTTTTTTTTTTTTTTTTTCCAAAAATTCGGGGCACTGCGCGAGGTAACGTAAATATACGTTTGGACCGTTTAAGGGTTAAATACTCAATTGTACCTCATATTGTAAATTGTTTACTGTACTTATTTACCATCTAATCTGCTATAGCCTAATTAATCTTAAGTTAATTTTAAGTTTGTCCATAATACTCTGCATACAAGGGGCTTTTGGCATGTACACCCCACTGCTATAATTCCTTGTACAACTATGTATCATGTCTAAATAAACTATTATTATTATTCTTTCTTACTTTCAACACACTGGCCGTATCCCACCGAGGCGGGGTGGCCCAAAAGGAAAAACGAAAGTTTCTCCTTTTATATTTAGTAATATATACAGGAGAAGGGGTTACTAGCCCCTTGCTCCCGGCATTTTAGTCGCCTCTTACGACACGCATGGCTTACGGGGGAAGAATTTTGTTCCACCTCCTCATGGAGATAAGAGGAAATAAACAAGAATAAGAACTACGTACAGTAAGAAAATAGAAGAAAACCCAGAGGGGGGTGTGTGTATATATATGCTTGTACATGCAAGTGTAGTGTGACCTAAGTGTAAGTAGAAGTAGCAAGACGTACCTGAAATCTTGCATGTTTATGAGACAGAAAAAAAGACACCAGCAATCATGTAAAACAATTACAGGCTTGCGTTTTACACTCACTTGGCAGGACAGTAGTACCTCCCTGGGCAGTTGCTGTCTACCAACCTACTACCTAGGATAATTATTATTATTATTATTATTATTAAATCAAGATGTGTTAAATAGAGGGTTTACTGTATTGGCTTGAGCCTTTCACCCATTGTACACATGCGCATGCATACCCAGTGTGAATAAAAATATTCTTTATAGCTCTTGTTATGGTGTGCAGTAAACTACTGTTGTAGATTAGGAAAGAATACTTCCATTATTCTTATATACATTCAAATTATAAGTATTACATATTGTTGGGATGTATAAATAGTTATCTACTACTGTAGCTGTCAATGAAGTTATTAATATTGTACTATATTGCAAGGATGTACATACAGATATACATTATTGTTTCTGTGATTTATTTTCAAAATAAAACTACTGTACTAAGTTTTGCAGGATGTATCTCTCACGGATACTGAAGCATGTGTAGAGTATTCAAACTGTTGGTAGGTGTCGGCCATCACTGATCCGGTAATCACTAATCAGGCACTAATTTTGGCTAGTGTAATTTCAATTTAACTGTTGGATTAAATATATTCTAATCTAACCACTCAGTGATTCGGCAAAATCACTAATCTGGTACCCTACAGGTCCCAATGATGCTGGATTAGTGATGTTGACCTGTACTGAAAAATACATACCCACAAACCAATCTTCCTAGTGGCTATTATAAAGCTTCTAATCAGTCTGGGCTACCTTCAGATGTCTTCATTTAGCAAAAGTTAGGTGGTACTGAAACTGGCTCTTATATCATCGCTATATATCACAGCACAGCTTCTTTTCTATGTTACTTACCTAAGCAGACATTTTTTTCACTGTGGAGATAGAAGCCTGCACCACACTCCTCTACACACTGAAAGTATTGTAGCAACCAACCCTCTTTACACTTGTAGCAGGAGGTAGGTTCTGAAGCATGCCATAACTCACACCCTGCTGGTGGTGCTGAGGAAGGAGAACTAGAATTATATTAAAGGAACAATAATCAGGTGTTCATTAGATTTAATTTCTTTGCCATTTGCATGGGTTCACTCATATACACTAAGATTGTTATAGGTGATTAATTACAGAAAAGCTTATGGCAATAATGATAAAAATGAATGTGTTTTCTTCTTTGGATCACCCTGCCTATGCAGGAGATGGCCAATTTAAAAAAATACTACCTTGGCAGGAGATGGCACTGGACATAAAAAAAAAAAAAAAATAATAATAATTATTATTATAATAAATGCTGTATGTTCTGAAAAAAATACATTACATTTATTATGAGCCTAGGCAATATATTTTTTTAATATACTGGCTGTCTAAAAACCAAGGTGGGTAACCCAAAAAAGAAACAATTTCACTATTCCAAGGCAAATTACAATGGTACCTCGAGTTACGAGCTTAATTCATTTCAGAAGGCTGTTTGAGTGCCGATACCAAACGAATTTGTTCCCATAAGAAATAATGTAAATTAGATTACGTAATCTGTTTCAGACCCCCAAAATTACACTTACAGAAATACACTTACATAATTGTTCGAGTTGGGAGCTGCTCGTAAGTCGAGGTAACACTGTACAAGTGAATGGATGCCTCTTTAGTAAAGTCCGGATTGTGCACATCATTTCAAACATAACTCATATTCATACCATAGCTCAGTTGCTAGTGCACACATTGAGGTCCATGGTTTGATCCCCAGTATAGATGGAAACACTGGGGCATGTTTCCTTAAGACGCCTGCTGTCCCTGTTCATCTAGCAGTAAATAGGTACCTGGGTGTTAGCTGATTGGTGTGGGTCACATCCTGGGGACACAGGGTAGTGTCCTTGGCCCACTTCTCTTTCTCATTTACATCAATGACCTCCCAAATGCATCTAAACTCCTTAAACTCATTATATTTGCAGATGACACTACTTATGTCTTCTCTCACCCAAACCCAACTATACTAACAGACACTGTAAATTACGAACTACTAAAAATATCTACTTGGATGACTACCAACAAACTTACTCTCAATATAGACAAAACCTACTTCATGGTACGTATTTGGAAACAGTTTCAAATGTACAGCTAAACATATTGATAAATGGTTCATCCATTTCAAGACACACACAGGGCAAATTTCTAGGTCTTCACCTTGTCTGCAGTCTCAAAATTCAAGACCCACATACAGCAAATATCCAAGAAAGTCTCCAAAACAGTAGGCATCCTTTCAAAGATACGATACTATGTACCCCCAAACGGCTCTTCTTGCTCTTTACCACTCTCTCATTTACCCTTGCCTCACCTATGGTATTTGTGCATGGGGCTCAACCACAGCAAATCAACTTAAACCTTTAATAACCCAACAAAAAGCTCCAGAGTGATTGATTACCAACTCCTGCACAAATTAGCTTAATATCTTTATTATGCACCCCATACCCATCCTGTGGGCAGTAGTCAAACGATTACAGAGGTACATAATGGGTCCAGGTACTGGACCCCAAAGTTTTGATAGCTGAACAAATTACAAAGGTAATGAATTCCAGGTAGATCTTGTCACAATCATGACAAAGTTATAAAGGTAATGAATCATCTACACTTCTAAACATGGTTATAGTCATGAACAAATTACAAAGTAATGAGCCATTCACATGTCCACACCCTGTCACAATTGTAATGAGTTATAAGTACAAATATTAAGTGGGTCACACACACACACACACACACACACACACACACACAACACAAGCACGCCCCACCGCTTTTTAAGAGCCTTAACTTGCTTAATATACAAAACATCCACACTTATTATTGTGCCTACTACACACACACAACATTATACTCAAATATTAACCCTCCTCTCAAACTACTCCTTGATAATTACAACAGAACACACACGCATAATACAAAGCACAAATCAGTCTTCGATATCCCTCGTGTCCATCTCTTCCTATGCAAAAATGCTATGCACATAAAGGGCCTGAAGATCTGGAATTCATTGCCAGAACATACTAAAGGGCCCCTGCCTGCAAATCAATTTAAGGCCCTACTTAGAAATCCCCTCATCACTCAAAATTAACCAGATAAACACTTTACTTAACATCTACCAGTTACTCAAAAACTTCTAAATAATTTATGACTGCTCAACTGCTTGATCATTTACTTCAAACTTAAAATTGTTTCAATTTCACTATTGTATATTGTGCCTGATGATTGCTCAACTATTTACTCACTAATTCAAACTTATAATTGTTTAAATTTTATTGTTTTAAATTGTGCTAAATTGTAATACTTCATATTGTAAATTGTGCTTGATGATTGCTCAACTATTTAATCATTACTTCAAACTTAAAATTCTTTCAACTTGATTGTTTTAAATTGTGCCAAATTGTAATACAGTACATACTGTATTTTTTATATATATGTACTACATCAAAACTGTAATTATTCTCCACCAAACTTACTAAAGCCATATAGCATGAACTAGTTGAATGTTCAGTTTTCTTCTATTCACTATAACTCACCTACTACTACAACTACTATATAGAAAGCCCCTTGTTATGCTGAGCATTTCGGGCAAATTAGGTTAGTGTCCCAGGATGCGACCCACACCAGTCGACTAACACCCAGGTACCCATTTTACACTGATGGGTGAACATAGACAACAGGTGTAAAGAAACATGCCCAATGTTTCTATCCTGGCTGGGAATCGAACCCAGACACTCGCCATGTGAAGCAAGAGCTTTAGCCACCAGAGCCATATGTAAAATTACAGCACTGTTACTGCCTTATTAATCTTAAGTTAGTTTTAAGCTTGCCCAAAATGCTCTGAATATAAAGGGGCTTTTGGCATGTTCACCAAATTGTTACACTCCTTTGTACACACATGTATCATGCTAAAATAAACTTGTTATTGTTATTATTGTGGGCTTGTATGAATATGTTGGATTAGAGTGAGTGAAGGCAAGTGGTTTCTATGACCTGACATGCTACTGGTGCATAATTAAGATAATAATTATAAAAGAGATTCAAGGAAATTGGTTAGCATGATTCGAGTCTTGGAGGTGGAAAGTACAGTGCCTTCACTCAGGAGAAGCGATGAGTATGTTGCAGTTCGAAGGGCCATCTGAACTGTGACATCAACATGCTTTGAGCAAAACAGTGACTGAATGAATAACAGTGAATGTGTTTCCTCCTTTTTTGGGTCACCCTGCCTCAGTGGAAGACTGCCAATGTATAAAAAAAATTTATACACATATGTAAGAGTTGAACTAGTATAATAAGATAGCAACACATATGTACTGTGCACTTACTTACAAGCTTGTTTTCCTGATTTTCAAACTGTATAGTGCTACATGATCAGTGAACTGGGTACGGGACCCTGAGTGCCCTGCAACATGTATTGCTGTACATTCCTCTGCATAAATATTTACCAACAAGGAAGAATGAGAATTTTTATAATATCTATGCAGTTTTATATCTTAATTACAGTATTTATAATTACTGGATACATGAAACTTCAAAATATGGCTGTAAAACAAATTCTTAAAATATAGCAACATTTTGCCATAGTGTTCTCAAAGCAGACTCTCTTATTTGTAAAAAAAACTAATTCAAATTCAAATTCAAATTCTTTATTTCATGTAATACAAGGTGGGGGGTACTTATAGTTATACATTAAAGTTGATATTACAAGATGGCCAATAATATGCCTAGGTATGCCTAGGCTTTTCAGGCAGTCTTATGATAGGTCTTACTCAATAGCTATACAATGGATATACAGATTGTAAGGTTAGGTTTACAAAATTAAGGTACTGGAATTTAAACATTGAGAATTTAACAATTAGTATAAAAAGTTAGCAATTAGTTTATATATTAATGATAAAGGTGATATATTGGCATAATATAGTTTCTATATTGGAGTATCTTAGGCAAACTTATGACTAGCTTTAAGTATTATGGAGCAATAGTTGTATTAGAATTTTGGTTAGAACTGTGCTAAAACTGTACTAAACTGTACTAAAACTGTACTAAACTGTACTAAAATAATGTAAAATGTGTAAAATTAATCTGCATGCTTCAAAATATGGTCATATTCAAATGTTTTAAACTTACGAACACAAACATGGTCCAAAAGCTGATGGTCTTGGGGGCAACTTTTCTGACACCTGCCAGATGTTGTGTTAATGAGGACTACCACCTGTTCACCCGATGAACATTCAGTGCATCTGCAGAGATAAAAAAAAGTAATTAAACCTAACTACAGAATATATTAGTTTAAAAACCATTAACATATATATGACCAACCATTTTGTCCATTTCAGTGAATTTGTACAGCTAAGCAATTATAAAACCTTTAGCAGTCTTAATAGGTGACCTCCCTGCTTACTTCAAATTTCAGTTTATATCAGCTTCAATCCCTTGCTTTCAGCCACTCAAAAGAGTGCAACAAAAATCAAAAGCAACTCTATACTTTGGAATGACCATGATGTTTACCTATCTGGTCCAGGTCCAAGACATTCAATGCAGGATTCATGACAAGCGATGCACTCCTTTTCCTTGACATAAGTTCCCCTTGGGCACATACTCACACATGTTGAACCACTATGGAACAAGTAGTGAGGGCAGGATGTACATGAATCAATTCCAGCACTGTGACATGTTCCACAAGAGGTATGGCAACCTGAACATGAGGGAAAACAAGTTTGGTTTACAAAGAGGCATTATTTGTAAAGTCTTAATACATGTACCTGTGTTAAATAAAACACTGTATGCAAGGACAACTCTACAAATATAATAAATATTATATTAATACAGTAATTTTGTGATATTCACCGTAACAACGTAAAGAGTACTTACTAACACAAGCATTGTCAGGACCTTGGTAGAATCCAGGCAAACAGTTTTTCTGGCATCGTCCTTCTTGCAGCCAGAAACCTTCAAGACAGTGAAGGCACTCGCCAACACCACAGTGCTCACAGCTCTCTTCACATGGTTCACATGACTGATCTCTTAAGAAAGATGCCAGTCATTTATCTTCTATATAAATATCTTAATAGGGTGGTCTGCATGCACAGTAAGCCAAAAATGAATACCAAATAATTTATGGAATAAACATGCAATATAACTATATAAAAAAGTATTATCATAGGCATAAAAATATTAATAGTGGCTATACTTCAAAAAGAAGAAAAAAGTCAAGTAGTATGCCTAGAAATCCAAGAAAAGAGCTTACCTAGCATAATGGCCCAGAGGGCAATTGTCAACACAAGTGCCAGCATGAAGGAAGGCCTTGGTGGGGCAGACCTGGCATTGGTCAGCTTCTGGTCCTGAACACTCACTGCACGAAGCATGGCAAGGATGGCATGCCCCACCTTCAGAGTAAAACCCTCGCCCACAGTCTCTCACACACTCACCCTCATGTAAGAACTCCTTCGGTGAACACCTATTGGAATTCCAGGCCACAATTGAATAACTACACAAAACATTTGCCCATTAATGATGTGCATTAATTTAAACTCTTTTCACTGACAAATATGATCAAATTAAAAATAGGTGCACCCCTCACAGTGTGTGTGTGGATAAATATGTAATCTAAAGTGTTAACTGTGAGACTGCAATAGTTAAATATCAGAGCCTAAGGTATGCAAAGCACCATTCATACAAAGAATCTTAACTTGGATAAAATAATGAAGATTAATCTATTGTAGTTCAAACTTAAATCAAAATTGATATAGTAATAAGCAAGATGAGAAAGACTGTAATAATTTACTGTATTATGCATTGTACTGTAATTTTAATATGTACAGTGGAACATCAGCTTACACTGACCTTGTTCGTATCCTGATTTGTTCGTATGCTGAGTCAATTTTCCTCATTTAAATTAATTGAAAAGCCATTAATCCATTCCGACGGAATTCCTGCTCTCAGAGGCAGGAAAAATACACTTCAATATAACACTAATATCAACTCTACGGCTTATTTATCTTATCACAATTAATCTGACATAATAAACAATATAAATAACATAGAAACCTGATATATACAGTACTCTAGAATGACTAAAATACTTTGTCATTATGTGACAAGTGGAGGCGGCCATAACCGCTCCCGCATTGTTGTGGTATTCACTGCCATCTAGTGACAGCCTTTCGAAGACGTCTATTATTATAATTATTATTATAGTACATTATTATTACATTATTATACGTACATATTATTATTATATATTTTTTTTTTTTTTTCAACAAGTCGGCCGTCTCCCTCCGAAGCAGGGTGACCCAAAAAGAAAGAAAATCCCCAAAAAGAAAATACTTTCATCATCATTCAACACTTTCACCACACTCATACATAATCACTGTCTTTGCAGAGGTGCTCAGATACGACAGCTGAGAATAGTTCCTCCCAGCTGTCACTATCCCAGACCCCTCCTTTAAAGTGCAGGCATTGTACTTCCCATTTCCAGGACTCAAGTCCAACTAAATCAATTAACTGGTTTCCCTGAATCCCTTCACAAATTGTTACCCTGCTCACACTCCAACAGCTCGTCAGGTCCCAAAAACCATTCATCTCCATTCACTCCTATCTAACACGCTCACACATGCTTGCTGGAAGTCCAAGCCCCTTGCCCAAAAAACCTCCTTTACCCCCTACCACCAACCTTTTCTAGGATGACCCCTACCCCGCCTTCCTTCCCCTACAGATTTAAACGCTCTCCAAGTCATTCTACTTTGATCCATTCTCTCTAAATGACCGAACCACCTCAACAACCCCTCTTCAGCCCTCTGACAAATACTTTTAGTAACTCCACACCTTCTCCTAATTTCCACATTCCGAATTTTCTGCATAATATTTACACCACACATTGCCCTTAGACAGGACATCTCCACTGCCTCCAGCCTCCTCCTCGCTGGAGCATTTGCAACCCATGCTTCACACCCATATAAGAGTGTTGGTACCACTATACAGTGGTCCCTCGGTTTTCGCCGAAAATTCGTTCCAGAATGCTGCTCAAGTGCCATTACCGAACGAATTTACTTCCTTAAGAAATAGGTTAGTCTATTTCAGACCCCCAAAAATACACTTACAACAGCACTTACGAAAATACACTTACATAAATGTTCCAGTTTGGAGATGCACGAAAACCGAGGGACCACTGTACTTTCGTACATTCCCTTCTTTGCCTCCATGGATAACGTTTTTTGTCTCCACAGATACCTCAACGCACCACTCACCTTTTTTTCCTTCATCAATTCTATGGTTAACCTCATCCTTCATAAACCCATCTGCTGACACGTCAACTCACAAATATCTGAAAACATTTACTTCTTCCATAATCCCTCTCTCCAATGTGATATCCAATTTTTCTTTATTTAAATCGTTTGATACTCTCATCACCTTACTCTTATCTATGTTCACTTTCAACTTTCTACCTTTACACACCCTCCCAAACTCGTCCAGTAACCTTTGCAACTTTTCTTTAGAGTCTCCCATAAGCACAGTATCATCAGCAAAAAGTAACTGTGTCAACTCCCATTTTGCATTTAATTCCCCATAATTTAATCCCACCCCTCTCCCCAACACCCTAGCATTTACTTCTTTTAGAACCCCATCTATAAATATATTAAACAACCATGGTGACATTACACATCCCTGTCTAAGACCTACTTTTACCGGGAAGTAATCTCCCTCTCTCCTACACACCCTAACCTGACCCTCACTATCCTCATAAAAACTCTTTACAGCCTTCAGTAACTTACTACCTATTCCATACACTTGCTCCCCTATCCACTCTATCATATGCCTTTTCTAAATCCATAAATGCAATGAAAACTTCTCTACCTTTATCTAAATACTGTTCACATATATACTTCACTGTAAACCCTTGATCTACACATCCCCTACCCACTCTAAAGCCTCCTTGCTCATCTGCAATCCTACTCTCTGTCTTACCTCTAATTCTTTCAATAATAACCCTGCCATACACTTTATTACCTGGTATACTCAGTAAACTTATTCCCCTATAATTCTTACAATCTCTTTTATCCCCTTTCACTTTATATAAAGGAACTATACATGCTCTCTGCCAATCCCTAGGTACCTTCCCCTCTTTCATACATTTTTTTTTTTTTTTTTATTAACACATCGGCCGATTCCCACCAAGGCAGGGTGGCCCGAAAAAGAAAAACTTTCATCATCATTCACTCCATCACTGTCTTGCCAGAGGGGTGCTTTACACTACAGTTATAAAACTGCAACATTAACACCCCTCCTTCAGAGTGCAGACACTGTACTTCCCATCTCCAGGACTCAAGTCCGGCCTGCCGGTTTCCCTGAATCCCTTCATAAATGTTACTTTGCTCACACTCCAACAGCACGTCAAGTATTAAAAACCATATGCCTCCATTCACTCCTATCAAATACGCTCACACATGCTTGCTGGAAGTCCAAGCCCCTCACACACAAAACTTCCTTTACCCCTCCCTCCAACCTTTCCTAGGCCGACCCCTACCCCGCCTTCCCTCCACTACAGATTTATACACTCTCGAAGTCACTCTGTCTCGTTCCATTCTCTCTACATGTCCAAACCACCTCAACAACCCTCCTCAGCTCTCTGGACAATCGTTTTGGTAATCCCGCACCTCCTCCTAATTTCCAAACTCCAATTCTCTGCATTATATTCACACCACACATTGACCTTAGACATGACATCTCCACTGCCTCCAGCCTTCTCCTCGTTGCAACATTCATCACCCATGCTTCACACCCATATAAGAGCGTTGGTATAACTATACTCTCATACATTCCCTTCTTTACTTCCATGGACAAGGTTCTTTGTCTCCACAGACTCGAAGTGCTCCACTCACCCTTTTTCCTCATCAATTCTATGATTCACCTCATCCTTCATAGACCCATCCCGACATGTCCACTCCCAAATATCTGAATACATTCACCTCCTCCATACTCTCTCCTCCAATCTGATATCCAATCTTTCGTCACCTATTCTTTTTGTTATCCTCATCACCTTACTCTTTCCTATATTCACTTTCAATTTTCTTCTTTTACACACCCTACCAAATTCATCCACCAACCTCTGCAACTTCTCTTCAGAATCTCCCAAAGCACAGTGTCATCAGCAAAAGCAACTGTGACAACTCCCACTTTGTATTTGCTTCTTTATCTTTTAGCCCAACACCTCTTGCCAAGACCCTCGCATTCACTTCTCTTACAACCCCATCTATAAATATATTGAACAACCACGGTGACATCACACATCCTTGTCTAAGGCCCACTTTTACTGGGAAATAGTCCCCTCCCTCCTACACACTCTAACCTGAGCCTCACTATCCTCATAAAAACTCTTCACTGCTTTCAGTAACCTTCCTCCTATTCCATACACCTGCAACATCTGCAACATTGCCCCCTATCTACCCTATCATACGCCTTTTCCAAATCCATAAATGCCACAAAACATCTTTACCCTTATCCAAATACTGTTCACCTATATGTTTCACTGTAAACACTTGGTCTACACACCCCTACCTTTCCTAAAGCCCCTTGTTCATCTGCTATCCTGCTTTCTGTCTTACTCTTGATTCTTTCAATAATAACTCTACCATACACTTTACCAGGTACACTCAACAGACTTATTCCCCTATAATTTTGCACTCTCTTTGTCCCCTTTGCCTTTATACAAAGGAACAATACACGCTCTCTGCCAATCCCTAGGTACCTTACCCTCTTCCATACATTTATTAAATAATAGCACCAACCACTCCAAAACTATATCCCCACCTGCTTTTAACATTTCTATCTTTATCCCATCAATCCCAGCTGCCTTACCCCCTTTCATTCTACCCACTGCCTCACGAACTTCCCCCACACCCACAACTGGCTCTTCCACACTCCTACAAGATGTTATTCCTCCTTGCCCTACACACGAAATCACAGCTTCCCTGTCTTCATCAACATTTAACAACTCCTCAAAATATTCTCTCCACTCCAGCACTATATCCCCCCCCTGCTTTTAACATTTCTGTCATGATCCCGTCAGTTCCAGCTGCTTTACCCCCTTTCATTCTACGTAATGCCTCACGCACCTCCCCCACACTCACATCCTGCTCTTCTTCACTCCTAAACGATGTTGTACCTCCCTGACCAGTACATGAAATTACCGCCTCCCTTTTTTCATCGACATTTAAAAGTTCCTCAAAATATTCCCGCCATCTACCCAATACCTCCAGCTCCCCATCTACTAACTCCCCTACTCTGTTTTAAACTGACAAATCCATTCGTTTCCTAGGCTTTCTTACCTTGTTTATCTCACTCCAAAAATTTTTCTTGTTTTCAGCAAAATTTCTTGACAGAGCCTCTCCCATTCTTTCATCTGCTATTCTTTTGCACTCTCTCACCACTCTCTTCACCTTTCTTTTACTCTCCATATACTCTGCTCTTCTATTAACACTTCTGTTTTGTAAAAACCTCTCATAAGCTACCTTTTTCTCTTTTATCACACTCCTTTACTTCTTCATTCCACCACTCACTCCTCTTTCCTCCTGCACCCACCCTATATTATATTATTATTATTATTATGATAGTGGCTTTCTTTGCTCCAATCATATTATGATATGTAAACATACATTGAAACCTTTGCAAAAAAATAAATATTTTATTTATTTATTTATTTAAGGAACCTCCTTTGAGGGAAAAGTACACATCCTGAAATTTCATTAGTATCCAGAAGCAAAAAATCAACCGAACGATGGTTCGTATCCTGAAAAGTTCACATGGTGGGGCGTTCATAAGCCGAGGTTCCACTGTATATGAAACTAAGTCTTCTAGTTAATAAGATATGTTTGCTAGTTGGCATTGTATGTACTATACGAAAGTTTAAGAAAAATAACACTGGCTACCTATTTGCATAAGTAAATAGTATGGAAAAAAATTATTTTGCCATTTTGTATAAACACTTATTGGCAAATTTTTCATCACACCATAATCAAATTCAGCATCAACAGAGAGTAACTGAGCTTAATTACTTTGTGCAGTGAAACTTGGTAGCCTGTGTGCATGTCATGCATGATGGGTGGCAGGGTGAACACTGCCCACCTTGATGAAATTTTCCCTCACCACACATCTTCACACACTTGCCATCCTCGAGGTAATGCTCATCTTCGCATACTTTACACGTTATCTGAGCAATACCAGGAACGCAGATGAGACAGTCTGGGGGACAGGTTATGATCTGGCACTCAGGGCAGCACTGGTCTGAATTCTGATTGAGAGGCACTAGGCCAAATGGGCAAGGAGGGCAAGAAGGCTGGTAACATGTAACAGTTCCAGAAGCACATGAACATATGTGGCAAGTCCCAGAACTCCATATTTCTCCATCCTGTATGAATGAAGAGGCATATTAGACAAAAATAAATAAAAATTCATCTAAGCAATTTTCAGTAACTCAAATCATTTTTGTACACGTATACGTATATAAAAGTTTATCAGGTGGAGAAATTTATCTTCAGCACATATCATAAAGCTTTATAGAGTTTAAATAGCAACATATGCAGAGAAATGTTGTTAGTAAGTACATAGGCAGTTAATTCTGACCTCTCGCAGAGTACCGTCATGGAAACACACTTTGCGATTTATGGAACACTCAGGACAACAGGCCCCAGGATGGGTCACCAACTGCTCCCCAGGAGCACACTCATCACGCCCACACTGTACCTACAGAAAACAAATATGCTTTAATATAGTATTGTTAAGTTCAGAGACTGAAATATACTGGGATGCTTTTAAGCTAGATAATTACACTAAACTGCATATATCCTATACACAAGTGCCAATATCTTCTCAAGCAGAATTTATACTTCAAATCAATGGATTGTATAGGCCCCAGCTGATGTCCAAATGACACACAAATACGGTGAAAAGGTTATCAGAAGTTGTATATCAGTGGCAATCAATACCGACAAGGTGATAAATTAGACACATGTACATGTAATGTATTGATAGTCACTTGATAGCGAACATCTACAAGTAAAGATACTCAGATGTTGCATATGTGTCTAATTCATCATATCAAAAGTTGTTACTTATTGGAATACCAGAAAAAAATATGCTTTAGTGTATATGTACTAGCAAACTTTCCTATTTATCATCTTGCAAGATAATTAGCCAATCAGTGTGATATTGACACTCTTTTTACCCACCTGGTTACAAATAACCTCAGCCTCCCTGCATACACACACTTCACATTCAGTAGTGTTCCAGAGGTGACCAGGTGCCATGCGTGCACCACTTTCCAAGAGACACCACCCTACAACAACAAGAGAACTTCATACATTTCCCCTATCAGTAAAGAATTAATAAAAATATATCAGTACAATATTATATTTTTAAATACTAATAAACACAATATGTACAACTACTGGCTCCCATAGAAAATTCAATACAGTACAGTACTGTATATTTACTTATAAGTACGTATAGTGGTATTATAATTACAGTATTATAAGTATTAGGATACTATACCTGTATGTACAGTTTAGTAAAAGACGATTCTTTCACAAATATTTATGGGCAGGTCTTGACTAAACATTGTAAATGAGATAATTCAACATTCCATAAAATAAAATTTGGTTTTCCTTAATACGTACCTATGTCTAAGATACATGGGGATAAAAGTGAATGACAAGGAAATTTAAAAAAAAAAATCACAATGTTAACCATTTCACTCTCATACGTAGATCTACATTACTGATGCCATTGTCACTCACGTATGTCTATGTTTTAAGTAAAACACCCTCAAATATGCTGTGAGCAGTAAATTTTGGCCTAAACATGAGAGAATGGATCTGTGAGGTGAATGTTTACAGTATAAAACAAAATGCTGCCCCATGTGGTGCATGATGGAAAAAAGCAAACGTTTGACCTTGTGTTTGGTTTAAAACAACGAATTCAAAATGTTTTCTAGGGTGGTTTGTATGGTTTTATGAGCTGTTTTTTGTATCAACTGATAGAATGGAATTTTGGTTGGTTTCAAAACTGGAAGTAGCTTGAAATAGGGCTCAAAGTAGCAGAAATAATAGATTTTTGAGGAAGTGATCAATTGCAAATAAATTATATTGAAATTAAATTGTTTCAATGATCTGCATATTATTAAGTGATTGAACTGGGGTGCTGAAATTAAAGCATGAGAATTAACAGAGTGTCAATGGTTATAACATTTGTGAGATTTAATAGATAGTGCTTTTTAACAATATTAGTAAAGAACAAAAAGGCACAATTCCATGACTGGAACAATACACAAATAACCCACATATAGAAGAGAGGAGTTTACGACACCATTTCGGTCCAACCTGAACCATTTACAAAGTCACACTAACAGAAAAGAGAGATGGAGCCAGTATATATAGTGTATAGGCCAGTGGGACAGGACAAGAGAAATGGGAAGAGTAGTAGTGTAGGACTTTCACGGTAGTACACATAAGTACGATAAAGCACCTAAATTACTGGAAACAGTTGAAGTCCCTCGATTTGTATTCCCTGGAATGCAGGCAAGAAAGATACATGATAATATACACTTGAAAAATCCTAGAAGGATTATGTATAATACCAAACTTGCATACAAAAATCACTCCCTATGAAAGAAAAAGACTCGGCAGGAGATGCAACATTCCCCCAATGAAAAGCAGGGGTGCCATGAGTACACTGAGAGACAACACAATAAGTGTCAGGGGGCCCGAGACTGTTCAACTGCCTCCCAGCATACATAAGGGGGATTACCAATAGACCCCTGGTTGTCTTCAAGAAGGCGCTGGACAGGCACCTAAAGTCAGTACCTGACCAGCCGGGCTGTGGTTTTTATGTCAGTGTGTGTGTGCGGCCAGCAGTAACAGCCTGGTTGACCAGACCCTGATCCACCACGAGGCTTGGTCTCAGACTGGGCCACGGGGGTGTTGACCCCCGGAACCTTACCCATGTATCCAGGTAGTGGTAAGGCAGTTAGTGGAAATGGTAGTAGTAGTAGAAGTAGTTGTGGTAGGGGTAAAGCTGGTAGTGGAAGTAATAGTAGTAGTGGTAGTATAAAGTAGGGACAAGACAAGAAAGGGGAAGTGTGAAGGGGGGCAAAAGTGAAGGTAGGAGCCAAAGGTAGCAGAAAAGGAAATACAGTGGACCCCCGAGTAACGAGCACCCCGGAAATCGTACAATTATGTAAGTATAATATTGTAAGTGCTTTTATAAGTGTATTTTTGGGGGTCTGAAATAGACTAACCTACTTGACATTATTCCTTAAGGGAGTAAATTCGTTCGGTAATGGCACTTGAGCAGGCTTCTGGAATGAATTATGCTCGTTACTCGGGGGTCCACTGTACTGTAGTAGTAGTAGTGGGGTCAGTCAAATGCCAAGAAACAGGGGCACTGCAGGAGAGCTAAGGGCCCACAAGGGGTAAGACCAAAAACATGGGGAAGGGGGGGGGAGCAGTGAAGGACAGAACACCCAAGGCAGAAGGAAACCCAAAATGAAAAAAAAAAAGAAAAAATAGTTAAGGAGAAGAGGCAGAGGAGAGAAAAAAATCAGGTTAAGTCATGTGTGTTCTAAAGTTTGGAGCATTTAACAATGTAATGGGAAAGGAAGGTGTCTACAGAGACAAGCCAGGACTAAGATTCATGCAAAGAAAAGTTGTGTATAAGGGATGATTCAACAAAATACCGACTCTGAAAGTTAGAAGTAGAGTAGACAGTTTTAGCAGATGACCAGTCAATAGGATGACTGTGATCTCTAACATGACAGAAAAGAGCATTATTGGTGTCATCAAGCCTAATACTACTTTTGTGCTCCTTGAGGCTGTCAGAAAGAAAACGGCCAGTTTCTCCAAAGTATTGAAGAGGACAGGAGGAGCATGAAACAGAGTAGACACCAACATAGATGTTGGCAGATGGGGAACTTTTGGCTTTTTCAGGCAATGAGTTCCATAACGTTACTCACCTTGTTTTTTGACACATGTAGGACAACAAGCCCCTTCTTGAGTGTATGGCTCCTGGTGAGGCTGGCACTCTAAGTTGGGGCACTCTATCTCATGACAATGTATCCTTCCAGCTACACAAACACATTTTCTACAAGCACCTTCCCACCACTGTTCTGATGACTGAATGAATATACTGTATTAGATTCCAACATTAAATTATCAGAAAATTAAACAGTACATATACTGTATATTAAATAACAATTAAGCATAGTACTTCATCATAATTACACAGCTAGACTACTCACTCCATACACCATTCCATTGGCAACACATGGTGATCCCTCACAGGAGGGACAGCATGACCCCTCGCCAATCTCCAGGGTGTGGTTGGCAGGACAGGTGAGGCGAGGACAGTTTGCAATATAACACTGTGTCCGGCCGTCACGACACTGGCATTGTGAACATGCCACTGGTGACCAGAATTCTCCATCACGATGTACTGTCTCATCAAACTTGCACGATCCTATTAAAGTTCAGTATATAAAGAGTTGTTGATGCAGTTTATACCAATGTTACAACAAAATTCTTGGTTAGTGGTAAGATAATGTCAAAGACTTCCAGCAGTACAGCATAAATAAAACTGTATATACTATGTGCTGTAGGTGTAGGCTGGATATATAATAGCAGAGCTTTATTTAATACATGTATATGATGACGAATGAAATGTGAGCATTAAGTATTGGTTATGGTAGAAAGCTTAGATAATAAATCATGTCTCTCGAGAGTATTAAAAGTACAGTATGTATTCTGTACAATATAACAGATTCAATATTACTAATGATCATTAAAAACAATGCAATTTGTCTGCTTGTATCAAATACAATTTTTAAACAAGTGAGATTTATCTTATGTAATAGCAAAATTGGAGGCAGTGGGAATGTCATGTCTAAAATCAATGTGAGGTGTGAATATTATGCAGAAAATAAGGAATTGAGAAATTAGTCAGTGGGGGTATGAAATATATAAATCAAACACCAAAGCAGAGGTTGTTAAAACAGATTAAGAGGATGAATTAATCCAGGAGGATGAAAGATGTAAGGAATTTCTGAAGAAGTGTTGTTAGAGGTATCGAGAGGTTGGGATTGTAGTATCCACCTGGTATGGGTGAGTGCGTTAGATCGGAGCTAGTGGAAGCAACTGGTCCTTGATATTTAATACACTGTTTGATCATTAGCATGGCAATGTTTATTATAGGATTCAGGGAAACCAGCTAGTTGCACCTCTACATTTTTATCAAGCATTTTGCCACATTTATTCTTAACAGACAAGTCCATATGGTGCCTAACTTTCTCTCCTTATTTCTTTCTCTCTCAAAAACTATTTTTTATTCTTAGAAAATCTATTAATAAATGCCTCGCCTATTCTTTCATTTGCTCTTTAACTGCACATGTTCAACATTCTTTTAACTTATTCTTTCTTCTCTGCATGCTCCACCTTCCTTACATTATTTTTACATTGTAAAAAACCTTTCACATGCAAATTTTTTTCTCCCCAACCATCATTTTTACTTCTACATACCACCAATCATGCATCTTACCTCCTGAACTCACCCTTCTGTAACCACAAACTTCTGCTAACTCTTAAGAACATGCATTATACTATTGATAAATCCACACAACACCTAAGATAAGATTTAAGATAAGATTTCTTCGGATTTTTAACCCCGGAGGGTTAGCCACCCAGGATAACCCAAGAAAGTCAGTGCGTCATCGAGGACTGTCTGTCTTATTTCCATTGGGGTCCTTAATCTTGTCCCCCAGGATGCGACCCACACCAGTCGACTAACAACCCAGGTACCTATTTGCTGCTAGGTGAACATGACAACAGGTGTAAGGAAACACGTCGAAATGTTTCCACCCGCCGGGAATCGAACCCGGGACCTCCGTGTGTGAAGTGAGAACTCTAGCCACCAGACCACCGGGCCACCTAAGGCACTTGATGCAAACTGTATAAAACAGGACATACTCAGATTAAAATGATATACCCTAGGAATCAAGTAAATTTCTGTAATTTCAAATGAATTACAAAATACAGTGGACCCTTGGTTTTCATCGATAATTCTTTACAGAATGCTGTTCGAGTGCCGTTACCGAACAAATTTGTTCTCATAAGGATGAATGTAAATTAGATTAGTCGTTTCAGATTCCCAAAAATACACTTACAAAAGCACTTACAAAAATACACTTACATAATTGTTTGGGTTGGGAGCTATACGGAAACCGAGGGTCCACTGTATAACCAATATAATATGGATGTAATGCAATTCTGACAGGGTCAACGTGGAGTTTAGCTACTCGGTTTTGACTATGTAAATTCTACGTGTTGTGCAATGGAGTTAGTTATATTTTACACAGATGGGATATAAACTGCTTTTTAATAACCAAACCTGGCCTAACATAAACCAACCTAACATAGCCTAGCACATCTTTCCTCCAACAACTGTTCATACCTTTCACTAACACTGTTTTCTTTTACCTATTCACCTTTACACCTTTTTACTACAGCAACACATTATTCTTGCACTCCACCCCTTACTCTGTCTGTGTAAGTTGTATCATGTACTACTTGTGGAAATAAAGGTTGCTCCTGCTACTGCTAAATAAGGAGTATACTTGGAGGGGCTTTTGGGGATCAACGCCCCCGCGGCGTTGTACTCCCTAGAATGCAGGAGGGAGAGATACATGATTATAGTATACACTTGGAAAATCCTAGAGGGATTAGTACCAAACTTGCAAGCGAAAATCACTCCCTATGAAAGCAAAAGACACGGCAAACGATGCAACATCCCCCAAATGAAAAGCAAGGGTGCCACTAGCACGATAAGAGAACACAATAAGTGTCATTGGCCCAAAACTGTTCAGCTGCCTCCCAGCATACATAAGGGGGATTACCAATAGACCCCTGGCTGTCTTCCAGAAGGCACTGGAGAGGCCCCTAAAGTCAGTACCTGACCAGCCGGGCTGTGGTTCGTACGTCAGGTTGCGTGCGGCCAGCAGTAACAGCCTGGTTGATCAGGCCCTGATCCACCATGAGGCCTGGTCACAGACTGGGCCCCGGGGGCGTTGACCCCTGGAACTCTCTCCAGGTATACTTCAGATAGGTATACAACCTAGTAATTCTAGGTTAGGTTAGGCTAGACTTGGTTACATTAGGCTTGGTTTAGTTTAGTTTTGAAAGTTTTTATCCCACTTGTGCAAAATATAGCTAGCTGCATCGCACAATCCGAAGAATTTATTAAAAAAAAAAAAGCAGCTAAACTCAATATTAAACTTGGGATTACACCGACATTCAAATTATAATGATTATTTTTTGTAAGTCATTCGAAATTACAGCAATTTGCCTAATTTTATTCCAAGATTATATAATTTTAATCATTATAAATTTTACTGTCGTATGTGTGAGTTATTTGTGTATTAATTAATCTAAGTATGTCCTAACTCATCAACTTTGTATTAAGTGCTTTAATAAGTAACTTTATTTAGGCACAGGTACACAAGTACAATTATCATAGTGTAAATACCTATGGTAACCCCAA
The DNA here is from genome assembly GCA_009830355.1 of Cherax destructor. Lineage (NCBI taxonomy): Eukaryota > Metazoa > Arthropoda > Malacostraca > Decapoda > Parastacidae > Cherax > Cherax destructor. Next base: position 68,471 of record WNWK01004122.1, read on the forward strand.
AAAATTCAGACAAAGTGATGTATATCCACTGGGTTCTTTGGCAGACTAATTTTTATAACAAAAAACATCACGAAAGAATATTAAGAATTAGTAAATTAATGAAGATGAGGGGTGGAGCGTAGTGAGTACTTACGTCCAAGTGGGACACACTCAGGACAACACTGGTGTGGAAGCTGCAGTGCCACCTGACCCTCTCTGCAAGAAGTGACACCACAGGGTTTATGTCCACACGACACAGTGCCATTAACACAGCGACACTGCTCACACCCCCCGGGGGACCATACTTCTCCATCCTGAGACAAGGAACATACTTCTTATACATTAGGAGGAAAGGAACGAGGGAAGATATATGGTCACACATTCAACATTGTCAATGACAAAAAAAAGTACATTATTGTTACAATTTTATGTGAATGTTTTTGTTGAAGCCTATCATTATGCAAAACATTCAAACTAAAATTAATAATAACACTTATCAAATACTAATACAAATATTAGTAACAATGTAATATAGATTTGAAGTGACAATTATATATATATATATCTTTCAACATGTCGGCCGTTTCCCACCGAGGCAGGGTGGCCCAAAATGAAAAACGAAAGTTTCCCCTTTTACATTTAGTAATATATACAGGAGAAGGGGTTACTAGCAAAACCTAACAGGCTCAAAGCCATTCTACTGTAGTTCTTTTTATTATTATTATATATATATATATATATATATATATATATATATATATATATATATATATATATATATATATATATATATATATATATATATATATATATATAATAATAATAATAATAATAATAAAGAACTACAGTAGAATGGCTTTGAGCCTTGTTAGGTTTTGCACTGCATGTGACTTACCTGGTACATTGTGTCTCCAGCATGACAGGTCCGTGGGGGTGGAAAGCAGTGTGGGCAACAGTGTTGTGGGTGGTGGTAGACAATGTGATGTGGTGGGCACTGTGGGTCATGGCACTGTTCCTGCTGACACACCTCAACCCATCCCTGGCACTCACACTCTAAGCAAACCTCTGGTCGCCACCGACTACCATTCTGCAAAGAAACACACATGAGTACCATACAAATTTTACAGGCAGTGATGGACAGTGTGAATTGTAAGATCATTATCATTGTGATTTAAATTACAGCTGTCAGAGCTACATTACAGCTGCCAGAGCTATATTACAGCTGTCAGAGCCACATTACAGTCGTCAGTTACATTACAGCCGTCAGAGTTACAATACAGCCGTCAGAGTTACAATACAGCTGTCAGAGTTACAATACAGCCGTCAGAGTTACAATACAGCCGTCAGAGTTACATTACAGCCGTCAGAGTTACAATACAGCCGTCAGTTACAATACAGCTGTCAGAGCTACAATACAGTTGTCAGAGCTACAATACAGCCGTCAGTTACAATACAGCCGTCAGTTACAATACAGCCGTCAGTTACAATACAGCTGTCAGAGCTACAATACAACTGTCAGTTACAATACAGTCGTCAGTTACAATACAGCTGTCAGAGCTACAATACAGCCGTCTGTTACAATACAGCCGTCAGAGTTACAATACAGCCGTCAGCGCTACAATACAGTCGTCAGAGCTACAATACAGTCGTCAGAGCTACAATACAGTCGCCAGAGCTACAATACAGTCGTCAGCTACAATACAGCCGTCAGAGCTACAATACAGCCGTCAGAGCTACAATACAGTCGTCAGAGCTACAATACAGTCGTCAGAGCTACAATGCAGCCGTCAGAGCTACAATACAGCCGTCAGAGCTACAATACAGCCGTCAGTTACAATATAGCCGTCAGCTACAATACAGTCGTCAGAGCTACAATACAGTCGTCAGTTACAATACAGCCGTCAGAGCTACAATATAGCCGTCAGTTACAATACAGCCGTCAGAGCTACAATACAGCCGTCAGAGCTACAGTACAGCCGTCAGAGCTACAATACAGTCGTCAGAGCTACAATAAAGCCGTCAGAGCTACAATACAGCCGTCAGTTACAATACAGCCGTCTGTTACAATACAGCCGTCAGAGCTACAATACAGCCGTCAGCTACAATACAGCCGTCTGTTACAATACAGCCGTCAGAGCTACAATACAGCCGTCAGAGCTACAATACAGTCGTCAGAGCTACAATACAGTCGTCAGTTACAATACAGCCGTCAGAGCTACAATACAGTCGTCAGAGCTACAATACAGCCGTCAGTTACAATACAGCCGTCAGAGCTACAATATAGCCGTCAGTTACAATACAGCCGTCAGAGCTACAATACAGCCGTCAGAGCTACATTACAACTGTCACTGCTTCATTACAGTAATCACTGCCACATTACAACAGTCACAGTCTCACTACAGCCGTCACAACTATATTACAGCCGTCACAACTATATTACAGCCGTCACAACTATATTACAGCCGTCACAACTATATTACAGCCGTCACAGTCTCCATCAGTGACAAACACCGTGTCATCGCGCACACAAACACACAAGGGATACAATGGTTTGACCAAAGGATACAATGGCTTGACCAAGGGATACAATGGCTTGACCAAGGGATACAATGGCTTGACCAAGGGATACAATGGCTTGACCAAGGGATACAATGGCTTGACCAAGGGATACAATGGCTTGACCAAGGGATACAATGGCTTGACCAAGGGATACAATGGTTTGACCAAGGGATACAATGGCTTGACCAAGGGATACAATGGCTTGACGATAAAGTCCGACGTTATTTATCATTGTCGTGTCCGTCAAGGGAAAACGGAAATACAAATGGGGTATGATGCGATCCCCCACTGACAACGTTTCGCCCATGCAGTGGGCTTTTGTTCAAGTCAAGTGACATGAAAAATCCCGCTGCGTGGGCGAAGTTGTCAATAAAAGAGTTGCATTATACTGCATTTATGTCTGCTTCCATCGTGTGGGTATTATATGTATACCATTTCTCTCCACCCTTCAGGGTAGGTGTCTCATGATGCTGGTAAAGGACTCTTGATCCACGGAACTGGAGCTACCTTTCATTCCCCAGGTGTTGTATAACCCTTAATCTGGAGGAGATGAGGTGGTGGGAAGGGCATGTTTTTAAACATAGGATACACCCGCAGTGTGCTGCCATCCTATACTACAATACCTGTGGCCGGTTTCAAGTACTGGATCTACCCTCGCAGCCCTGCCTGAGGCCAGGCTTCAATGTTAATCCTTACGTCAGTTTCGGTGAAGTAAGATTCTTCAGAAAACAGGACAAGTGTTTCCTGACGCGGGTCTTAGTCATATGATGACCCGCCACTGGCGCTTTTGGTCATCTGACCGAGGCCTTCCGCTGGCTTACCCGTCCATCCTCTAAAAATTTATTATCACACCTCCACAAGGTGACAGATCAATCAGGTTGTGATGGTTATGGCGGGTTGGGCCCGCTGGAAGGAAAAGCTTGGTTAATCAGGTGGTCAACTGGAAAGTTTGGCCTCGGGCCGGGCTGAGGTAAAGGGTGAAGCGAGAAAAGGAGGAACAGATAGGAAGAGCGTGCAGCGGGAGGTGAGGGTTGGGGAGAGAAGAGGGGAGGGGTGAAGAAGGCTCAAGAAAAGGGTGCAATGTAAAAAGGTATAGACTGGAGATAAGAGAGATGAGAGGAAAAGTGAGTTAGAGGCAAGGAGAGATGAAGAGCAGAGAAGGTGAGAGGTGTGAGGGGGCGATGAGAGGAGAGGGACGGAGAGGAGGGGCGAAGGGTGAGGGGCGGAGAGAGAGGAAGGGTGGGGAACCTAACTCATTAATTTCCTGACGCCATTATCTGCCTGCTTAAGTTAATGAACGAGCGGTCGACAGCTGGGGAAGTAGGGAGGGAGAGTGGGATGTAACAGGAAGGACGGACGTAGCACTAGATAAAACAAATGACAAATAACCACAAGAGAAAGTGAGGAATGGGAGATTGAAATAATTTCTTTGTGTCTGGGTTACCTAATGACAAATTTGTAACTAATACATCCGCAAATGTGTCCCTGTTAACCCCTTTAAAGTCCCAATCAAGACCTAAGTCAGTGTATCTATACGAGGAGCACATGAAGCAGCTTGAGCGACAAGCATTATTACCTATGCTCGTGGTGTCTGTCTTAACATAAGAAGATCAATGCCTACTGTCAGGCCCTTCTCAAATTTAACTCTTGTCACTCATATTTGTCTAAGCTACTTAGGCGAAGACTGATAAGTATGTAAATAGGACAAAAGTACAATATTTAAAAAAAAAAATTGCTCGTTGTGATTAACAAAGCTCGAAATGAGCGAAACGCTTACGTAATTGTACCTTTTTATTCATTTGCATAATATCCAGGTGCTGCACTTGTGTCTTATTTACAAACTTATTTTACATCTTCAGCGTTTAGAGTCTGTCATGCATATTTTTTAAAGTTTCCAGTAGTATTAGTCCTAGGGCTGCTCTAAAGTATCGATATTTGGCCTAAAAGTGAGTATCGGTATCAGTGAGTAGCGGCTAATTTTGATGGTAGCGGTATTGAGTATCGGCATAAATTTTTAGTATCGTCCCATCACTAATTAGGACACCCTACTTTCTCCTGGATCACCTTCCAGAAGTCTAACTCTCTCCGTGTGAAACAATATTTTATAGCACCGTCTTAGCACCAAGTTTTTCTGCTTACAATTAAAGTGTCATCTCGTCCTTCATGTTGACACTCTTGACAAAATCGTTCCCATAAATTTTCACATATAATTTTATGATCTACCGATAAGCGCTTTCTTCAGTATGCTCAATCTCTCTTCGTCCCTCATATTTCTTTGCTCTGGCAGCCAGCGTTTAACGTATCTGGAGTTTATCTAGATGTTCCGGGGGTCAACGCCCCCGCTGCTCGGTTCTCGATCAGGTTCCCCGGTGTATAATGGCCTGATCAACCAGGCTGTTACTGCTGGCCGCATGCAATCCAACGTACGAACCAGCACGGCAGGTCGGGTACTTACTATATCTGCCCGGTTCCCTAAAAGACAGCCATATGTGTATTGGTAATTTCCCTTATATATGATGGGAGGCTGAACAATCTTGGACCCTGGACACTTAGTGTTTTCTTAGTGTACTCACGGCACCCCTGCTTTTCATTGGTGGTATGTTGCACCGTCTGCAGTCTTTTTACTTTTGTAGGGAGTGATTTCTATGTGCTGATATGAGGCAAGTCCCTCTAGGATTTTCCAGGTATAACTTATAATGTATCCTTCTCGCCTGCATTCCAGGGAGTACAGGCCAAGGGCCTTCAAATGTTTCCAATAATTAAGGTGCTTGACTGAACTAATACGTGCAGTACAGATTCTTTGTACATTCTCTAGATTTGTAATTTCGCCTGTCTTGAATTAGGCTGTTAATGTACAGCAGTATTCCTGTCTAGAGAAAACAAGTGACTTAAAGACGATCATCATTAACATGCCATCTCTTGTTTTGAAGGTTCTTATTTTACCCATCCTATTATTTTCCTTGCATGTTATAATGACACTGTTGTGATCACTGAAGGTGAGTTCCTTTGACAGTAAAACTCCCAAGTCCTTCACGTTAGTTCTTCACTGTATTGTCTGGTTAGAATTTGTTCTATATTCCGTTCTAGCTATTAGTTCCACAAGTTTTCCATAACGGAGTAAATGAAATCTGTCCTCATTGAAAGTCACATTGTTTTCTGCGGCCCATTAGAAAACTTGGCTTATATCCTATTGGAGACTTACAACGTCCTCAAATAGATGATACTCTCGTGCAGATTCTAGTATCGTCTGCAAAAGGAGAAACGGTGCTATGGTGTACATCTGTGTGTGTGTGTGTGTGTGTGTGTGTGTGTGTGATATGAGGATGAGGAAAAGGGTGGGGGCGAGTACTGTGTCTTATGGAACAGAGCTTTTCACTGTGGCAGCCTCTGACTTTACTCTGCTTACCATGTTTTTACAGTCTGTGTATACTACAGCTGCATTCTGTTTGTCCTACAGTGCATCCATGACAATGTCATAATGGTCCAGTAGTTGTGAGAGGCAGGAACGACCTATTATAAACCCATGCTGCCCTGGGTTGTGCAAATGTTGGGAATCTAAGTGGTTGGCGATCTTGCTTCTTAGAACCCTTTCAAAGATTTTTATAACGTGAGTAGTCAGAGCTATCGGTCTATAATTCTTTGCTATTGCTTTGCTGCCACCTTTAAATAGTGGGGTTCTATCCCTTGTTTTTAGCGACTGGGCGATTTTTTCTATTTTATTTACAATATTATAGTTAATTTTGGTGTTGACACCACACAACTGCTGTGTATTCCAGTGTTGTTTTAACACATTTTATTTTTTAAATTTCTCTGAGTATTTCACCATCGCTTCAGTAAAGTAAAGGATTTTTGAAGTGTGGCAGCTTAGCACATTATTATTATTGCACTTACGTGATCATCCCGTGACGGAGTTCATTAAACTAGGATCTTTCTCTCGTTGTTTCAGCTCTTATCACACAATATTCCTCACATGGCAACGTTATCATTTTCATCTCCATTATGTGGCATTTGTCTACCTGAAATTCCATAAGTCAATTGCCACTTGCTCAGTTTATCTAAATTTTCTTATAGGGATTTGCAGTAAATCTGATTTCTTGTTTTAAATCTATATGTGGGGGAAGGGGGGAGGAAGAGGGGATACGCGCAGGAATATAAGTATTTTAGTGGTATCTTTTTATCTTGCACATGTGGTGTTGTACTTCCAGCAAGATACCTAGATAACAGAAAAACACGCACACACGCATATAACTAAGAGGTGATATGATCACGACATACAAACTACTCCATAGTCTTCATGAGGTAGACGAGAGTAAGCTTCTTGCCAGGGAAGGAAGTTAGGAGCTAAAAGCAGAGGCTACAAATGGAAACTATACACATCTCACCAAGTAACAAAGGCGTCACAAAACATTTCTTTAACACACACACACACACACACACACACACACACATAGACACACACACATACATACTGGGGAAATTATAGAATGCATACTGCATAAGACAGAAAAGCAGCGATACCTGCATTGTTGCTTTAGTGCAGAGGGTGGGAGGAACTGTAGTGTGGATGGAGGGAGGGAGGGCCGTCCTGTAGCTCAGGGAACATGATAATTATGAAGGTAGGCGGGTGCAAGTCACAGGGCGTAGCAACCATATATGTTAATCACTCCTACTACTGAGTCTTGCAGATGGGTCATAGTCTTAGCCTGCCTCTCTTCCCCTTCCTCACCATAGTTCTTCCTCTCCCTTCCACTCTGCTTTCTTCTCTTCTAGTGTAAACTACAAATTACTGTTTTCCAAGAGTAATAACAAATATATCAATGTTTTCCAGCAGATATCCACGACAAATTAATTAATTTTATTAGTATTAGTATTATTATTGCACAGACAAGGGCTAAACCTACAGGAGTCATACAGCGCATAGAGAACAGAAGGTACTGAGGTTTGATCCAAGGGGGAGGGAGCTCCAATTCCTCGGTTCAAGAGGCCTTCAGCATCAAGGTACCCACCCTGGAATCTTTTTTTTTATTATTAATTAATCTCATATCTACTTTTCAGAGCTTCCAGTGAGAAGCCTTCACATGGGGAGGCATTAATAAGTGAACTAGCTAGCAGGCACACAGCCAGCATGCTGTGTGGCTCACAGCATGCTGTGTGGCTCACAGCATGCTGTGTGCCACACTTGATGATGGATCAGGATTTTCGGATTTCTAGCCTGCATATCTCTGTCCTGTTATAGTCTGCATGGCTCTCTCGTTATATTTTACTCTTGTATTCTGCATGACTGTGCTCAATATTCACAAAGCGATATATGCAAAACAACCATTGTGAAAAAATAGTGAAATTCCGAGCGCTTTCGTGATTTCTCATATTATCAGGGACATTACAGGTCCTTAATAATGTGAGAAATCACGAAAGTGCTTGGAATTTCACTATTTTTTTTCACGGTGGTTGTTTTGCATATTGTGATATCACTGTTTGTTGTGATCTTATTGCACAAGTATTATATGTTGATGGCTCCCGGACCATCATCTAAACGACCTCGCAAGCAAGTCCATAACAAACTGAAGGCACGGTCACGTTTCATCATGTAGAAATGACAAGTAGAAAACTAATGATACTTATACAAGATAAAAGCCACTACTACTACCAACATTGAAAATGTCATTACCACCACCAGTCATCACCAACACTGAATGTGTCACCACCACCGCTACGACTACTACTACTACCACTGTATCTGTCATCACCACCACTACTCTACCAGCACTCATTACCACTATTACTACCATCCCTGTGACCACTACCTGTCATCACCACCACTACAAACACTCATTATACCACCACTACCACCAGCCCAGATTCACTACCACCGTCAACACTACTGCTACTTGCCCCCACCACCAGTCCAACCACCATTTTCACCACCACAACTACAACCACCAATTACACTGCCACTACTACAGCCATCACTAACGACACTACCAGGACAAACACCATCACAGCCACTACCACCACTACCATTATTATTAGTCTAATCGTCGTCACCACGAAACCCTATACACTAATTGCCAAATCTGTATCAAAAGACTTCTTCAAGCAGCATAAACTTTACATTTCACCACTACAACCACGCCCATTACAACCACGTCCACTACAACCACGTCCATTACAACCACGTCCACTACAACCACGTCCATTACAACCACGCCCATTACAACCACGTCCACTACAACCACGTCCACTACAACCACGTCCATTACAACCACGTCCACTACAACCACGTACATTACAACCACGTCCACTACAACCACGTCCACTACAACCACGTCCATTACAACCACGTCCACTACAACCACGTCCATTACAACCACGTCCACTACAACCACGTACATTACAACCACGTCCACTACAACCACGTCCACTACAACCACGTCCATTACAACCACGTCCACTACAACCACGTCCATTACAACCACGCCCATTACAACCACGTCCACTACAACCACGTCCATTACAACCACGTCCACAACAACCACGTCCACTACAAAGTCCATTACAACCACGTCCACTACAACCACGTCCATTACAACCACGTCCACTACAACCACGTCCATTACAACCACGCCCATTACAACCACGTCCACTACAACCACGTCCACTACAACCACGTCCATTACAACCACGTCCACTACAACCACGTACATTACAACCACGTCCACTACAACCACGTCCACTACAACCACGTCCATTACAACCACGTCCACTATAACCACGTCCATTACAACCACGTCCACTACAACCACGTCCATTACAACCACGTCCACTACAACCACGCCCACTACAACCACGCCCACTACAACCACTTCTGCTACCACCCATACATTACCACCACATCCATACCATCTTCCTTGAAGAAAAAAAAGGAGAAGAATGAGAAATTAAAAAGAAGAAAAGGAAATACCCAGAGAGAATTATAATTTCCCTAAGTAAGGCGAAGGTGGAAACATGACACTGCCAACACTAATTGTTGTACAGGGAAAAACATAGTGTGTTTTGAATAACGAAAAAACAGCAGAGACGAGAGAGAGAGAGAGAGAGAGAGAGAGAGAGAGAGAGAGAGAGAGAGAGAGAGAGAGAGAGAGAGAGATTTAAAATAATGGTAATTCAACATCATACATAATTCAGTCACAGACTAAGTAAATAATAATAATAGGGAAAGTAAATAATAATAATGATAATAGGGAAGTAACGAGGCTGTTTATTCTCCGTGCACATATATACTGACATATGGAGAGAGAATAAGGAGACTAATTTACTAACGTCAATTCTCTTCATAACAATATAGAGAAAAATTAAAGTTATGAAGATAAACATATAGAAGATATAGAAAATGTATGGTGGCCTGGGTGTCAACACTGATCCCTTCACTCAACATTCACAATCATCATATATTCAACACTCATATCATCATATACTCAACATTCACAATCATATGCTCAACATTCACAATCATCATATACTCAACGTTCACAATCATCGTATACTCAACATTCACAATCATCGTATACTCAACATTCACAATCATATACTCAACGTTCACAATCATATGCTCAACATTCACAATCATCGTATACTCAACATTCACAATCATATACTCAACGTTCACAATCATCATATACTCAACGTTCACAATCATCATATACTCAACGTTCACAATCATCATATACTCAACGTTCACAATCATCGTATACTCAACGTTCACAATCATCGTATACTCAACATTCACAATCATCATATACTCAACATTCACAATCATCATATACTCAACATTCACAATCATCATATACTCAACGTTCACAATCATCATATACTCAACATTCACAATCATCATATACTCAACATTCACAATCATCATATACTCAACGTTCACAATCATCGTTTACTCAACATTCACAATCATCGTATACTCAACATTCACAATCATCATATACTCAACATTCACAATCATCATATACTCAACGTTCACAATCATCATATACTCAACATTCACAATCATCATATACTCAACATTCACAATCATCATATACTCAACGTTCACAATCATCATATATTCAACATTCACAATCATCATATACTCAACGTTCACAATCATCGTATACTCAACATTCACAATCATCATATACTCAACGTTCACAATCATCGTATACTCAACATTCACAATCATCATATACTCAACGTTCACAATCATCATACACTCAACGTTCACAATCATCATATACTCAACGTTCACAATCATCATATATTCAACATTCACAATCATCATACATTCAACGTTCACAATCATCATATATTCAACGTTCACAATCATCGTATACTCAACGTTCACAATCATCATATACTCAACGTTCACAATCATCATATATTCAACAAGTATAACGAAAAAATCGTCACTCTTCAAGAAATAATAACTTAACCGTTTTCTATAAAAGTGACTGGCACAGTTTTCTAGACAATCGACTGATAAAAGCGTGTGACGCGCTGTTTTCTATAAAAGCGACTGATGGCACAGTTTTCTATTTTCAAATATTTCACATATTTAAAAAATCATATGAAACGTCCATAAAAATTATATTATTACTGAATATTTCGACGTTTCATAGTTGAGAGACATTTTTGGACATCAGTTTTTAGCTAAAATATGAGGCTGTTTTCTATAAAGACTGATGGGGCCGTTTTCTATAAAAACGACAGACGTGCCGTTTTCTATACATGAGACAGATGGACAGACACAAGAAAAGTAATTAAAATTACTTTCCTTAGTTATCACAGTGCACTGGAAGAGGCTGGGAAATAAATTATTATTATTTAACGAAATTAGGTACATTCGCAACAAATACCCTGTTCTGTATGAACCATAATTGTCTGAACCATTCTAATTGCAGGCAGGGACAGTTAGGGGTAGGCAAGTACAGGGAGAAGGGAGAGGCAGGGATGAGGAAGGAGAGGCAGGGATGAGGAAGGAGAGGAAGGGAGATGTGAGGGCATGCAGCACCTGGATGCCATTACGTCAGGCGAGGGGCGGGATGACACACACCCGCCTACCAGTGACGGATGACCTACACACTGTCACCACCAATAACTTGATGGGGGGATATGCTGCCACCACCAACTTGATGGGGGGATATGCTGCCACCACCAACTTGATGGGGGGATATGCTGTCACCACCAATAACTTGATGGGGGGATATGCTGCCACCACCAACTTGATGGGGGGATATGCTGCCACCACCAACTTGATGGGGGGATATGCTGCCACCACCAACTTGATGGGGGGATATGCTGCCACCACCAACTTGATGGGGGGATATGCTGCCACCACCAACTTGATGGGGGGATATGCTGCCACCACCAACTTGATGGGGGGATATGCTGCCACCACCAACTTGATGGGGGGGATATGCTGCCACCACCAACTTGATGGGGGGATATGTTGCCACCACCAACTTGATGGGGGGATATGCTGCCACCACCAACTTGATGGGGGGATATGCTGCCACCACCAACTTGATGGGGGGATATGCTGCCACCACCAACTTGATGGGGGGATATGCTGCCACCACCAACTTGATGGGGGATATGATGGTACCACCACCATCGCCATCAATACGACCAGACAACGTGGATTCGTGTAATTCCGTATTTATAAAGAACTGCAAACTTCACTAGCACGAGCACTCAGTATTCTTTGGAGGAAGGGTTTAGATATATGCGAAATCCCACATTGCGCAAAGTGTGCGGACATGGCCTTTTGTATACAAGAGGCAGTAGAGATCTAGCCAAATATTACAGACATGAAGCCCTAACGTCACACATAAAAGTCTTTGAAAGGGTGACGAGACATCAAATTATAAACTTTATGGAACAGCATAAGCTAAACAACCCAAACCAACAGTGATTTAGAGCAGGAAGGTCATGCGTGTCACAACCATTGAGGTTGAACTAAGGTTATGTGATGCGAGGGAATACTTGAGTAGCACAGTGACACAAATATATCTAGTTGTCATTATTAAATTGTTGTTATTGTTAACGCTTACAAAATTACGCATTAATCGACCCTCAGAGGCAAGTGTCATCCGACATGGCATTATGTAGCTTACAAGGCATAGCAATGCATGTTATTCACTTCGACATATTCTTAAAGCCACCCTCCATCTGGTTGTCATCTACCTTGTAACCACAGGTAAAATGTTCTCATATATATTAGTTCAAATATTTAAAAATATAAATCCTTAAGTAATGAAACAAGACACTCGTCGTGTACTATTATTCTTGGAAAGAGTAGTAGTGGTGTGGGTAGCGCTTGAAGCACTCTTGCTTTATCTCCACCACCTGAACTACGTGCTGACCGACTGCTACCACAATCTGGCGCAGGAGCTGAAGAAGCACCTCCTGGGGCAGATGTCGTGGTTCTACCGCTCAGCCCTGGGAGTCTGGCTTATGGGTCCTCCCGAGCATGGTCTCCCTCTTGACCTCCGGGAACCATCCTTTGGTGAATTTTCTCTCGTTGGCAGTGTGGTGTCTGTTTACACCCAGGTCCTCGAATCACTGCACTACGCAGATGACAGGAGAGTCGACGTGAAGGATGTCTGTGTTCTTCCAGTCCAACCCTTCTTCGTAGTGACTGTTGGCGCAGCAGCAGTCTGGGGTATCATCAAGCTCCTGGCTTTGCTCTTAGCTGAGGAAGATATAAAGGGTGTGGAAGAGCATCTCGTCGAGGTGGCTGGGGACCAATACGACGTATTACCTCTTATTTCCTAACAACAAAACCTGTGATGAACACGAGTTGATACACATCAGGGATTTGCGACGATTAAAAAGCGGGGCGCATGTGTTCACATTAATGTGAGGTTTTGAGCCCAAGTTCTCTGAGACGTTTAAGATCTGTTTGTTAGCTAACAATATTTTTTTATGCCCACTCTCACCAAGTAAATAGTTCATGTTTTATGAATTAATGTTTAACATTTGAACTTCAAAACAACATATACTGTACAGTCTCTCCAATAATAAGCAGCAGCAGCAGCAGCAGCAGCAGCAGCAGCAGCAGCAGCAGCAGCAGCAGCAAGCAGCAGCAGCAGCAGCAGCGCAGCAGCAGCAGCAGCAGCAGGCAGCAGCAGCAGCAGCAGCAGCAGCAGCAGCAGCAGCAGCAGCAGCACGCAGCAGGCGAGCAGCAGCAGCAGCAGCAGCAGCAGCAGCAGCAGCACGCAGCAGCAGCAGCAGCAGCAGCAGCAAGCAGCAGCAGCAGCAGCGCAGCAGCAGCAGCAGCAGCAGCAGCAGCAGCAGCAGCAGCAGGCAGCAGCAGCAGCAGCAGCGCAGCAGCAGAGCAGCAGCAGCAGCAGCAGCAGCAGCAGCAGCAGCAGCGCAGCGCAGCAGCAGCGCAGCGCAGCAGCAGCAGCGCAAGCAGCAGCAGCAGCAGCAGGCAGCAGCAGCAGCGCAGCAGCAGCAGCAGCAGCGCAGCGGCAGCAGCAGCAGCAGCAGCAGCAGCAGCAGCAGCAGCAGCAGCAGCAGCAGCAGCACGCAGCAGCAGCAGCAGCAGCAGCAGCAGCAGCAGCAGCAGCAGCAGCAGCAGCAGCAGCAGCAGCAGCAGCAGCAGCAGCAGCAGCAGCAGCAGCAGCAGCAGCAGCAGCAGCAGCAGCAGCAGCAGCAGCAGCAGCAGCAGCAGCAGCAGCAGCAGCGGCAGCGCAGCGCAGCGCGCGCGCGCAGCAGCAGCAGCAGCGCGCGCGCAGCAGCGCAGCAGCGCAGCGGCGCAGCAGCGCGCAGCAGCGCAGCGCAGCACGGCGCAGCAGCAGCAGCAGCGCAGCAGCAGCAGCAGCAGCAGCAGCGCAGCAGCAGCAGCAGCAGCAGCAGCAGCAGCAGCAGCAGCGCAGCAGCAGCAGCAGCAGCAGCAGCAGCAGCAGCAGCAGCAGCAGCAGCAGCAGCAGCAGCAGCAGCAGCAGCAGCAGCAGCAGCAGCAGCAGCAGCAGCAGCAGCAGCAGCAGCAGCAGCAGCAGCAGCAGCAGCAGCAGCAGCAGCAGCAGCAGCAGCAGCAGCAGCAGCAGCAGCAGCAGCAGCAGCAGCAGCAGCAGCAGCAGCAGCAGCAGCAGCAGCAGCAGCAGCAGCAGCAGCAGCAGCAGCAGCAGCAGCAGCAGCAGCAGCAGCAGCAGCAGCAGCAGCAGCAGCAGCAGCAGCAGCAGCAGCAGCAGCAGCAGCAGCAGCAGCAGCAGCAGCAGCAGCAGCACGGCAGGGAGCAGCAGCAGCAGCAGCAGCAGCAGCAGCAGCAGCAGCAGCAGCAGCAGCAGCAGCAGCAGCAGCAGCAGCAGGCATGCAGCAGCAGCAGCAGGCAGAGCAGCAGCAGCAGCAGCAGCAGCAGCAGCAGCAGCGCGCTAGCGCTGTTGCTGCGCGCTGCTGCGCTGCTGCTGCTGTTGCGCAGCTGCGCAGCGCGGCTGGAGCAGACGCAGCAGCAGCAGCGCAGCAGCAGCAGCGCAGCAGCAGCAGCAGCGCAAGCAGCAGCAGCAGCAGCAGCAGCAGCAGCAGCAGCAGCAGCAGCAGCAGCAGCAGCAGCAGCAGCAGCAGCAGCAGCAGCAGCAACAGCAGCAGCAGCAGCAGCAGCAGCAGCAGCAGCAGCGCAGCAGCAGCAGCAGCGAGCAGCAGCAGCAGCAGCAGCAGCAGCAGCACAGCGCAGCAGCAGCAGCAGCAGCAGCAGCAGCAGCGCAGCGCAGCAGCAGCAGCAGCAGCAGCAGCAGCAGCAGCAGCAGCAGCAGCAGCAGCAGCAGCAGCAGCAGCAGCAGCAGCAGCAGCAGCAGCAGCAGCAGCAGCAGCAGCAGCAGCAGGGAGCAGCAGCAGCAGGGCTGCTGCTGCTGAGCAGCAGCAGCAGCAGGCAGCAGCAGCAGCGCAGCGCAGCAGCAGCGCAGCAGCAGCAGCAGCAGCAGCAGCAGCAGCAGCAGCAGCAGCGGCAGCGCGCGCAGCGTAGCGCAGCAGCGCAGCAGCAGCAGCAGCAGCAGCAGCAGCAGCAGCAGCAGCAGCAGCAGCAGCAGTAGTAGTAGTAGTAGTAGTAGTAGTAGTACTATATTGTTGAGAATCACAATACTCGGCTTCATGTGTGTGTGGGGTTGCAGGGGGGAAAGTCATAGCTCCTGGCCCCCCTCTTTGCTGGTCGCTACTAAGTAAACTCTCTTCATGCTTCATGAGCTCTATCGTATCTCTTCTTAAAGCTATGTATGGAACCTGCCTTCACTACATCACTCTTCTAACTGTTTACTTCCTGACAACTCTATGACTGAAGAAATACTTCTTAACATCCCTGTGATTCATCCGAGTCTTCAACTTCTAACTGTGACCCCTTGTTGCTGTGTCCAATCTCTGAAACATTCTGTCCCTATCCACCTTGTCAATTCCTTTCAGTATTTTAATATGTCGTTATCATGCCCCCCCCCCCATATCTCTCCTGTCTTCCAGTGTCGTCAGGTCGATTTCCCTTAACCTCTCCTCGTAGGACATACCCCTTAGCTCCGGGACTAGTCTTGTTGCTAACCTTTGCACTTTCTCTAGCTTTTTTACGTGCTTGGCTAGGTGTGGGTTCCAAACTGGTGCTGCATACTCCAATATGGGCCTAACTTACACAGTGTACAGGGTCCTGAACGATTCTTTATTAAGATTTCGGAATGCTGTTCTTAGGTTTGCTAGGCGCCCGTATGCTGCAGCAGTTATTTGGTTGCTGTGCACCTCTGGAGATGTGCCTGGTGTTATATTCACCCCAAGATCTTTTTCCCTGACTGAGGTTTGTAGTCTCTGGCCCCTTAGACTGTACTCCGTCTGCGGTCTTCTTTGCCCTTTCCAAATCTTCATGACTTTGCACTTGGTGGGGTTGAACTCAAGGAGCCAATTGCTGGACCAGGCTTGCAGCCTGTCCAGATCCCTTTTTAGTTCTGCCTGGTCCTCGTCCGATTGAATTCTTCTCATCAACTTCACATCATCTGCAAACAGGGACACTTCGGAGTCTATTCCTTCCGTCATGTCGTTCACAAATACCAGAAACAGCACCGGTCCTAGGACTGACCCCTGTGGAGCCCCACTCGTCACCGACGCCCACTCTGACACCTCGCCACGTACCATGACTCGCTGCTGTCTTCCTGACAGGTATTCCCTAATCCATTGGAGTGCCTTCCCTGTTATACCTGCCTGGCCCTCCAGCTTTTGTACTAATCTTCTTGTGTGGAACTGTGTCAAACGCCTTCTTACAGTTCAAGAAAATGCAATCTACCCACCCCTCTCTCTCTTGTCTTATTGCTGTCACCCTGTCATAGAACTCCAGAAGGTTTGTGACACAGGATTTCCCATCCCTGAAACCGTGTTGGCCGTCATTGATAAGCTCATTCCTTTCTAGGTGCTCCACCACTCTTCTCCTGATAATCTTCTCCATGACTTTGCATACTATACATGTCAGTGACACTGGTGGTGTGTGTGTGTGTGTGTGTGTGTGTGTGTGTGTGTGTGTGTGTGTGCGCCCGCGCGCGTGCGAAAGGGATAGATGACTCTGTAAACAGTTTTTAAAATGCACAGTAACACCTCTACTGGGAACACACTACTCTGTAGATATGATTCACACAAAATTTGGACAATAGCATTGTTATTTTTTGCAGTTGGCCTCCTCAGGAGGCCAACAGTTACTAACGTTGCAATCCCATGCAACACATCACTGTCGCAGTAACACTGATTTTCACTGTCTCACCACTGCTACAGCTGCACTGTATGACCCTTGTGGTTTAGAGCTTCTTTTTTTATTATAATAATAATAATCACCACCGCTACAGCCTCACTTAACGCACTACAATATTGCAACTCCAACAGAATTATGAACCACCTTGAGGAGCTGACTCAGGAAGACTGTTTGCTGAATGCTAACCCAAGATTAAACTAACCAAGGATAACCAAACAGTGACACTTATTTCGGTTGTGGTCCTTCGCCTCTCTCCCCCAGGAGCTGACTGACTCCTAGGAACCTGTTTACCGCTAGCTGGAAAGGGCCAACAGATATAAGCTGATTTCATATTCGTCTCGACTCGCCCGGGGATCACACCGAGGTCATGTTAATTATTAGCTAAGTTACGGGTTCAGGTTTTTCTTTTCCTGATACGATCTCCAATATCTCCCATTCACGTCAGCACGTCATCAACACGAGAAATATATAAACATGTCAATACAATCATAAAAGTGATAAATACAATGATGAAATGTGCGTAAAATGTATGTTAGGTAAATGTGAAATGCAAGAGGTGTACGTGAAGTGTGTGCAAAATATAAGAAATGTATGTGAAATATACGTGAAATGTATGTGAAATATACGTGAAATGTGAAATATACGTGAAATGTATGTGAAATATACGTGAAATAGACGTGAAAGGTATGTGAAATATATGTGAAATCCCACCCCCAAAAAAAGGAGACCGGGTTCAATCAACTTAGGTATACCTAGGGAGGTGTCCCCGGTTTATATACCAGTACTGTTTAGGCAATAAAAAAATTTATCTTCCTCTTAATTACTCTCTTTCCCGTCACATACACATACACACAAACAGCACGCATATACAACGGGCCTAGTGTCTAATCGACATGTGTCTAGGATAAAATGGTAACTAACCAAGCTCGCCCTTCTCTTGTAACTAAGGTATGTAATTAACAGAGAAGCACAGTGACTTACCGAAAAGTAGTAGCCATCGTGGTAGCAGACACCTGGAAGAAAATAAATATTAAAAAAATACATACACGAATGTATGGAATTAAAAATGGGTAAATAAATGGAATATAAATAAAATTGAGAGCAATATTTCAAAACACTGGAACAACTTCATACAGCAGGTTAGGTTAGGTAAGATTAGTCAGAAAACAGTAGAATTGTTTCCTGACGCGGATCTTAGTCATATAATAACCCCGCCACTGGAGTTGTGGTCATCTGACCAAGACCTTCCACTGGCTTACCAGTCCACCCCATTAAAATATATCTGCATATTGCATAAAGAATATAACATTAAATCTATGGTTGGAAAATATACAAGTATGGAAGGGTGGAGAGGGGAGAAAAGGGAAGACGAGGGAATAGAAAGGCAGACGAGAGGGTAGGAGGAGAGGGGGATTATCACCTCTCCGTTTACTGAGGCGTCCTGTTTAAGACATCACGTCCCAGGAATTTCATACCTTGTCTATCCTTCAGAGGAAATTGCCTTCACTGTCTACCCTTCATAGGAGGCTGCCTTCACTTTCTACCCTTCAGAGGAGGCTGCCTTCACTGTCTACCCTTCAGAGGAGGCTGCCTTCACTGTCTACCCTTCAGAGGAGGCTGCCTTCACTGTCTACCCTTCAGAGGAGGCTGCCTTCATGCTGCTGAAGGACTCTTGACTCTCGGAACTGATGCTACCTTGCCCTTCTTTGACTCCAGTCTGATCACCTTCCATTCCCCAGACACAGGTATCTTTATCAGCGCTGGTACCCATGTCCTCTGCAGGGGCTTTCTATATAGTATTTCATTGATGTAGGCACTGTGTATGTTGGAGGCACTGTGTGTTGGAGGGAGGCACTGTGTGTGTTGGAGGGGAGGCACTGTGTGTGTGTTGGAGGGGAGGCACTGTGTGTGTTGGAGGGGAGGCACTGTGTGTGTTGGAGGGGAGGCACTGTGTGTGTGGAGGGAGGCACTGTGTGTGTTGGAGGGGCACTGGTGTTGGAGAGGCACTGTGTGTGTGGGGGGAGGCACTGTGTGTGTTGGAGGGGAGGCACTGTGTGTGTTGGAGGGGAGGCACTGTGTGTGTTGGAGGGGAGGCACTGTGTGTTGGAGGGAGGCACTGTGTGTGTTGGAGGGGAGGCACTGTGTGTGTTGGAGGGGAGGCACTGTGTGTGTTGGAGGGGAGGCACTGTGTGTGTTGGAGGGGAGGCACTGTGTGTGTTGGAGGGGCACTCTGTCTATATAAGTTGTATCATATACTTGTAGAAATAAATTATTATTATTATTAATTATCTGAGGTGTTATATCTGCCTCTTATATACTTCACACCTTCTGCCCTCTTATATAACACTTTCCCCCTTTTCCCCTACTCCTTCCTTGCTCTCTCACTCTACTCCTTCCTTCCTCTCTCACCCCCTGCCATCTACCACACAGTATCTCCATGATAGGTGTCTTCTCACCCCACTATCCCTCTTCCCACTCACCCCAGCCCCACTCAGTGCTGCCATCTGGTACACAGTATCTCCGTGACAGGTGCTCTCTCACCACACTGCCATAACAGGTCGTTCAACACCTAAACCAGCCAGGTGAAAATATCACTTGTCGCGCTGCTCTTGTACGGTGGTGATGTATCTTATGTGTGGTGGTGGTAGTGGTGGGGAGGGGTGGTTGTGGTGGTAGTGGTGGGGAGGGGTGGTTGTGGTGGTAGTGGTGGTAGTCTGGAGCAAGATCATTACTAATTACTGAGTTATCGGGTGAGTTATATTCAACATGTACAACGTTGGTTTCCGACTGTATGAATCTTTGTACATTTATTTGTGTAAATTAATTTAGGAATAACTACGTTAACGTAAATAAGTCAGAACTAACCATTTCTAACTCAGGCTTCTAAATGTCTCTCTGAGAGTCAGATTCATTACATCTCTCCTAATATTATTTCTGATGCTAGACACAGATATGCCTAAGTTATATTTTACATTTTCCTTAAAGGTACTTTGGCTAACTTATCAACTTTATCATGAAGTAACTGAATGTGCGATGGAATCCGTAATAATTGTACATTAATTCTATTTTCTGTTATTTTTTATTAGTATTTTTTTTTATCAACGAACCGGCCGTTTCCCACCGAGGCAAGGTGACCTAAAAAGAAAAAAACGGAAGTTTTTTCTTTTTAAATTCGGTAATTTATACAGAAGGGGTTACTAGCCCCTTGCTCCCGACATTTTAGTCGCCTCTTACGCATGGCTTACGGAGGAAGAATTCTTGGAGTATCTATGTCATTCTCAAATGAGCATGCTGACACTCACTGTGTGAATCAAGAGCCTTCAGTGATAACTTAGAATAAGTAATGCGTAAGGAATCAAGTTCAGCATCATAAGTTAACTTTAGTGTCATCAGACTGGAAAAAATTAGTTTGCAGTGTACACGCTCAGTTAACTCTTCTTCCTATCTCAACATAGGTCCTATCGTTCTTATCTAGACAAGTGGCAACAAGAGCAGACGCAGCCCAGTTGCATATACAGCAAGAGCAGACGCAGCCCCGCTGCATCTACAGCAAGAGCAGACGCAGCCCCGCTGCATCTACAGCAAGAGCAGACGCAGCCCCGCTGCATCTACAGCAAGAGCAGACGCAGCCCCGCTGCATCTACAGCAAGAGCAGACGCAGCCCCGCTGCATCTGCAGCAAGAGCAGACGCAGCCCCGCTGCATCTACAGCAAGAGCAGACGCAGCCCCGCTGCATCTGCAGCAAGAGCAGACGCAGCCCCGCTGCATCTACAGCAAGAGCAGACGCAGCCCCGCTGCATCTACAGCAAGAGCAGACGCAGCCCCGCTGCATCTACAGCAAGAGCAGACGCAGCCCCGCTGCATCTGCAGCAAGAGCAGACGCAGCCCCGCTGCATCTACAGCAAGAGCAGACGCAGCCCCGCTGCATCTGCAGCAAGAGCAGACGCCGCTCCGCTGCATCTGCAGCAAGAGCAGACGCAGCCCGCTGCATCTACAGCAAGAGCAGACGCAGCCCCGCTGCATCTGCAGCAAGAGCAGACGCAGCCCCGCTGCATCTACAGCAAGAGCAGACGCAGCCCCGCTGCATCTACAGCAAGAGCAGACGCAGCCCCGCTGCATCTACAGCAAGAGCAGACGCAGCCCCGCTGCATCTGCAGCAAGAGCAGACGCAGCCCCGCTGCATCTGCAGCAAGAGCAGACGCAGCCCCGCTGCATCTACAGCAAGAGCAGACGCAGCCCCGCTGCATCTGCAACAAGCGCAGACGTAGCCCCGCTGCATCTACAGCAAGAGCAGACGCAGCCCCGCTGCATCTGCAGCAAGAGCAGACGTAGCCCCTCTGCATCTACAGCAAGAGCAGACGCAGCCCCGCTGCATCTGCAACAAGCGCAGACGTAGCCCCGCCAGTAGACTCCTGTTAAGATCCATCAGTGTATATAATTTGTAATATATTATTACTAAGAGTTAAGCGAGAAATTTCTTCTCGAGTCTTGCCTTTGCAAGTCCCAGGAGGCAACAGCGACCAGATAAACACGAAAACCATGATTCACCCGTCGAAAAACAGATTCCTTGGATCAAGAGCCCTTCACCAGCATCAAAGCACCTCCTCCGTGAAGGATAGCCTTAGATAACGCAATGTAACGTCCCACAAAAAAAAAAAAGATATACAATATACTCAGAGAGAACATGGTCACGATATACAAGGTACTCATAGCGTTGGCAATGTGGACAAGGGCAAACTATTTTAAAGGTGTGCGCCCAGGACTAGGGGGACAAAAAACACAAAACACCTAAATGAGCCAGAGAAATGTGTTTATAGTGGGAGCAGCGAGTGGAACAATGACAGTTTATAGTGAGAGCAGCGAGTGGAACAATGACAGTTTATAGTGGGAGCAGCGAGTGGAACAATGACAGTTTATAGTGGGAGCAGCGAGTGGAACAATGACAGTTTATAGTGAGAGCAGCGAGTGGAACAATGACAGTTTATAGTGAGAGCAGCGAGTGGAACAATGACAGTTTATAGTGAGAGCAGCGAGTGGAACAATGACAGTTTATAGTGGGAGCAGCGAGTGGAACAATGACAGTTTATAGTGGGAGCAGAGATGGAACAATGACAGTTTATAGTGGGAGCGAGAGTGGAACAATGACAGTTTATAGTGAGATCAGCGAGTGGAACAATGACAGTTTATAGTGAGATCAGAGTGGAACAATGACAGTTTATAGTGAGAGCAGCGAGTGGAACAATGACAGTTTATAGTGAGAGCAGCGAGTGGAACAATGACAGTTTATAGTGGGAACAGCGAGTGGAACAGTGACAGTTTATAGTGGGAGCAGCGAGTGGAACAGTGACAGTTTATAGTGAGAGCAGCGAGTGGAACAATTACAGTTTATAGCGAGAGCAGCGAGTGGAACAATGACAGTTTATAGTGGGAGCAGCGAGTGGAACAATGACAGTTTATAGTGGGAGCAGCGAGTGTAACAATGACAGTTTATAGTGGGAGCAGCGAGTGGAACAATGACAGTTTATAGTGGGAGCAGCGAGTGGAACAATGACAGTTTATAGTGGGAGCAGCGAGTGGAACAATGACAGTTTATAGTGGGAGCAGCGAGTGGAACAATGACAGTTTATAGTGGAGCAGCGAGTGGAACAATGACAGTTTATAGTGGGAGCAGCGAGTGGAACAATGACAGTTTATAGTGGGAGCAGCGAGTGGAACAATGACAGTTTATAGTGAGAGCAGCGAGTGGAACAATGACAGTTTATAGTGGGAGCAGCGAGTGGAACAATGACAGTTTATAGTGAGAGCAGCGAGTGGAACAATGACAGTTTATAGTGAGAGCAGCGAGTGGAACAATGACAGTTTATAGTGGAGCAGCGAGTGGAACAATGACAGTTTATAGTGAGAGCAGCGAGTGGAACAATGACAGTTATATAGTGAAAGAAGTATAGGAAGCGTGGAACAATGACAGTTTATAGTGGGAGCAGCGAGTGGAACATGACAGTTTATAGTGGGAGCAGCGAGTGAACAATGACAGTTTATAGTGGAGCAGCGAGTGGAACAATGACAGTTTATAGTGGAGCAGCGAGTGGAACAATGACAGTTTATAGTGGAGCAGCGAGTGGAACAATGACAGTTTATAGTGGAGCAGCGAGTGGAACAATGACAGTTTATAGTGGAGCAGCGAGTGGAACAATGACAGTTTATAGTGGGAGCAGCGAGTGGAACAATGACAGTTTATAGTGGAGCAGCGAGTGGAACAATGACAGTTTATAGTGGAGCAGCGAGTGGAACAATGACAGTTTATAGTGGAGCAGCGAGTGGAACAATGACAGTTTATAGTGGGAGCAGCGAGTGGAACAATGACAGTTTATAGTGGGAGCAGCGAGTGGAACAATGACAGTTTATAGTGGGAGCAGCGAGTGGAACAATGACAGTTTATAGTGGGAACAGCGAGTGGAACAATGACAGTTTATAGTGGGAGCAGCGAGTGGAACAATGACAGTTTATAGTGGGAGCAGCGAGTGGAACAATGACAGTTTATAGTGGGAGCAGCGAGTGGAACAATGACAGTTTATAGTGGGAGCAGCGAGTGGAATAATGGCAGAGAAAATATTGTAGCCCGCCTTTATCCATGGATATGTCTTGTAATATAAAGAAACCCAGGAGCGTGTGTAGTACGTAAGACGAGTAATGATTAATATGCGGAGCCCAGGAGCTACAGCCCTTCCCTCTTTCACACACAACTTCCATACATTGTTTTAAGGATAGGTACGACAGGGAACATGAGGAAAGGAAATAGTGAAACGAGCTGTAATGCAGTTAAGAAGTGAGGTCAGGAGCTGGGACTCTACCCTGGCAGCTACAAATAGGTGAGGAGAGTGGTAGAGTACTTGGTATCATAAACGATAACCAGCAAGGGTTTAGAAATGGTAAATTTTGTCTTACAAACCTATTGGAGTTTTACATTAAAATGGTAGATATAAGACAGGAGAGAGAGGGATGGGTGGATTGCAGTTTCTTAGTCTGCAAGAAGGAATTAGATACTGTACCCCACAAGAGGCTGGGCAGAAAACTTGAGGTGAAGGCGAGAGTAACAAGCCACGTACTCCGGAAATAGGGAAGAGTAACTAGCGGGGTTCTGGTTTCGGGGTTCTGCAAGGATCGGTGTTAGGACCTGTACTGTTTCTGGTTTCGGGGTTCTGCAAGGATCGGTGTTAGGACCTGTACTATTTCTGGTTTATGTTAATGATATTCCAGATGGGATTAATTCAGATATATCCCTATTTGCTAATGATAGAAAACTGATGAGAATAAAAAACAGATGAGGACAAGGAAATGCTTCAAATGTATATGAACAAACTGCAAGATTGGTCAGATAAGTGGCTGCTAGAATTTAACCCCCAGTAAATGCAAGGTCGTGAAGATTGGAAAAAGAAGCAAAACGACCGGAAACGTAGTCTAGACTAGGTGAGAGGGGCGAAAGCTGAAGACTTCACTCAAAGAGAAAGACCTGGGAGTGAGCATAGTGTCTGATATATCGCCAGAGTCTCATATCAGCCGAAGAACCTATGCAACCAATGTACGTTTGGCAAATCTAAGAGCAGCCTTCTGGAATCTCAACAAAATGTCATTCCAGGCTATTTATACAACATACGTCAGGCTCATCTTCGAGTACGCAGCACCTGCATGAAACACGCATCTGAAAAAGCATGTTAAGAAACTGGAGAAAGTCAGAAGCATGCAACAAGGCTTGATCCATGAGCTATGAGGAGACGATAATGAAACTGAATCTAACGACACTGGAGGACATAAGAACCGGGGTAGACATGATAACATACAAATACTCTTGGGAATTAATAAGGCAGATACGGGCAGGCGAGAGACGGGAACTTGGGGACACTGCTGGAAGTTACATACAGATGACCCACAGGAATGTCAGGAAGTATTTCTTTTGTCTCCGAGTGGTCAGGAAGTGGAATGATCTTAGTGAGGAAGTGGTAGAGGCAGGCTCCATACATAGTTTTAAGAGCAGGTACGATAGGGCCCACGAGGCTACAAGGGAATGAATCTGGCAAGAGGCGAGGCCTGGAGCTGAGAATTGACCCCTATAACTACAAGTAGGTGAGCGCGCGCGCACACAGGCCAGGAGCTGTGACTCGACCCCTGCAACCACAATTAGGTGAGATACACACACACACACACCAATAAAACACTAAAAAATGCCTTAAAATTAAAAAACACACAAAAACCACTAAAAAGAATTATAACCAACAATAACGGCCAACTCAAAGACAAACTGAGGGCGAATTAGTCTTAGAGCGGCAATACATCACGAAGCGGCAGGTGAGAGAGAGAGAGAGAGAGAGAGAGAGAGAGAGAGAGAGAGAGAGAGAGAGAGAGAGAGAGAGAGAGATGACAGAGCGAGTGAAAGAGACAGACAGATATATATATATAGAGAAAGAAAGACAGTCAATGCGTGAGTGAGTATCTGTACCCACCTATTTGTGTACGGTGTTTCCATTCCTAAGCAGCCAGAAGCTGAAAGAGTACATTCAAACATCCCCATAATTCATATGCGTGTCTTTAACTTAATGTTGTGCGGCCCCCTTTGTTCCTGATTCCCGCCAGCAAATAATTTGCACCTGACTGCCCTATCAAGTCCTCCAAGTGTACACAAAGTTGTCAGCATGTCTTCCTGGATCTTCTTTTCTGAAAGGGTCTCAGGCTCAATTGTTTTAGCTTCTCTCTAAAAATCTGTCCTCTCAGTTCTGGGTCCAATTTTGTTGCAAATCTCTGAATTTTTCCAGTGTCCTCATGTGTTTGACCAGGATTGGGCTTTAGGCAGGTGCTGCATACTCCAATATGGGCCTGACGTACACGGTTCACAGTGTCGTAAATGACTCCTTACTTAAATATCGAAACGCTATTCTCAGGTTTGCCAGGCGCCCGCAGGCTGCAGCAGTTATCTGGTTGATGTGCGCCTCAGGAGTTATGTCCCCCTCTTTGAGTGATCCCTTTTTTCAGCCCCAAGAAATTCACTTTTTCACGTCCAGACTTTGGAATACTTTTTTTTGTCTATGTTCCAGTCACTCTATTAATGACAATTTTTAAATTCCTCTACATTGTGTTGGAATTTTATATTGTTGGTGTTTTTGGCGTGTTGTGTGTGTGTGTCTTAGGTGTGAGTGTACGGATATTGCTCTGGTGGATGGCGTGTTCTGGGTGTGGTGTCTGGTGGTGTGGTCTGTGATGTCGTGTTGTGGGTGTGGTGCTGCTGGTGGTGTGGTCTGTGCCTGGTGGGTGTGGTGTCTGGGTGGTGTGGTCGGTGCTGGTGTGCTGTTGGGTGTCGGTGTGGTGTAGCTGCTGGTGGATGTGGCTGTGTTGCTGGGTGGGGTGGGTGCTGGTGGGTGTGGCTGGTGTTCTGGTGGGTGTGGCGTGGTTGTGGGGTGTGGTGCGTGGTGTCTGGTGGGTGTGGCGTGTGTGGGTGTGGTGTGCTGGTGGGTTGGTGGTCGGTGGCGTGTGTGGTGTGTGGTGTGCTGGGATGTGGTGTTGTGGTGTGGCTGTGTGGTGGTGTGTGGCGTGCTGGTGGGTGTGGGTTGTGGGTGTGGTGTGCTGTGGTGCTGGTGGGTGTGGGTGCTGGTGGGTGTGGCGTGTTGTGGGTGTGGTGTGCTGGCTGGGTGTGGCGTGCTGTGGGTGTGGTGTGTGGTGTGTGGGTGTGGTGCTGGTGGGTGTGGGTGCTGGTGGGTGTGGCTGTGTGGGTGGTGGTGTGGCTGGTGGGTGTGGTGTGCTGGTGGGTGTGGTGCTGGTGGGTGTGGTGTGCTGGTGGGTGTGCGTGTTGGCTGGTGGGTGTGCTGGTGGGTGTGGTGTGCTGGTGGGTGTGGCGTGCTGGTGGGTGTGGTGTACTGGTGGGTGTGGTGTGCTGGTGGGTGTGGTGTACTGGTGGGTGTGGTGTGCTGGTGGGTGTGGTGTGCTGGTGGGTGTGGTGTGCTGGTGGGTGTGGTGTGCTGGTGGGTGTGGCGTGTTGTGGGTGTGGCGTGCTGGTGGGTGTGGCGTGTTGTGGGTGTGGTGTGCTGGTGGGTGTGGCGTGCTGGTGGGTGTGGCGTGGTGGGTGTGGTGTGCTGGTGGGTGTGGTGTGTGCGTGCTGGTGGGTGTGGGTGCTGGGTGGTGTGTGGTGCTGTGGGTGGGTGGTGGGTGGTGCTGGTGGGTGTGGTGTGCTGGTGGGTGTGGTGTGCTGGTGGGTGCGTGGTGTCGTGTGGGTGTGGTGTGCTGGTGGGTGTGGCGTGCTGGTGGGTGTGGTGTGCTGGTGGGTGTGGTGTGCTGGTGGGTGTGGTGTGCTGGTGGGTGTGGCGTGCTGGTGGGTGTGGTGTCTGGTGGGTGTGGCGTGCTGGTGGGTGTGGTGTGCTGGTGGGTGTGGCGTGCTGGTGGGTGTGGCGTGTTGGGTGTGGGTGCTGGTGGGTGTGCGTGTGCGTGGGGGTGTGGTGTGCTGGTGGGTGTGGCGTGCTGGTGGGTGTGGCGTGTTGTGGGTGTGGTGTGCTGGTGGGTGTGGCGTGCTGGTGGATGTGGCGTGTTGTGGGTGTGGTGTGCTGGTGGGTGTGGCGTGCTTGGTGGGTGCTGGTGTGCTGGTGGGTGTGGCGTGCTGGTGGGTGTGGCGTGTTGGGTGTGGGTGCTGGTGGGTGTGGGTGCTGGTGGGTGTGGCTGGTGGGTGTGGTGTGCTGGTGGGTGTGGCGTGCGTGGTGGGTGTGGCGTGCTGGTGGGTGTGGGTGCTGGTGGTGTGGTTGCTGGTGGGTGTGGCGTGCTGGTGGGTGTGGTGGGGCTGGTGGGTGGTGTGCTGGTGGTGTGGCGTGCTGGTGGGTGTGGCTGGTGGGTGTGGGTGCTGGTGGGTGTGCGCTGGTGGGTGTGGCGTGCTGGTGGGTGTGGCGTGCTGTGGTGTGGCGTGTGGGTGTGGCGCTGGTGGGTGTGGCGTGCTGGTGGGTGTGGCGTGCTGGTGGGTGTGGCGTGTTGTGGGTGTGGTGTGCTGGTGGGTGTGGCGTGCTGGTGGGTGTGGCGTGCTGGTGGGTGTGGTGTGCTGGTGGGTGTGGGTGCTGGTGGGTGGTGTGCTGGTGGGTGGCGTGTGGTGGGTGTGGCGTGTGGTGGGTGTGGTGTGCTGGTGGGTGTGGCGTGCTGGTGGGTGTGGCGTGCTGGTGGGTGTGGCGTGCTGGTGGGTGTGGTGTGCTGGTGGGTGTGGTGTGCTGGTGGGTGTGGCGTGCTGGTGGGTGTGGCGTGCTGGTGGGTGTGGCGTGCTGGTGGGTGTGGCGTGTTGTGGGTGTGGCGTGCTGGTGGGTGTGGCGTGTTGTGGGTGTGGCGTGCTGGTGGGTGTGGGCGTGATGGTGGGCGACTAACCTGTGACTGACCAACCGGTTGCTTGAGGACAAGTGACCACCTCACTGACTAAATATAAACACCCGCACGACACAAAAGAAATATTTATACATTTTTTTGGTCAGTACAATGTTGAAACTTGTGACAACAATACAAATGATATATAAGACGTGTAGTCAGTGCTATGTTAAAAAGGTCTGACAACACTACAGCTGATATATTAGACGTGTGGTCAGTGCTCTGTTGGAACGTGTGACAACATTAGAGCTGATATACGAGACAGTGTCTAACTAGTCTAAACAGTGAGGCCATTATATATGTCTAGCTAGCAGCAGCATCATGAGCGTGGTGTGTGTGTGTGAAGCAAGCAACATACACGACAACACACACTATAGAGTAATATGTGGGAGCAGTAACGAACCATTCATGCCTCGGGAGCCGCACTCTTCTCTTTAACATTGTATCTCGTTGCTTCTCTCCCTCACCAGTAGCCTCGTCTCCATCAAGGTGACTCAATCCCTCACCAGTAGCCTCGTCTCCATCAAGGTGACTCAAACCCTCGCCAGTAGCCTCGTCTCCATCAAGGTGACTCAATCCCTCACCAGTAGCCTCGTCTCCATCAAGGTGACTCAACCCTCCCAGTAGCCTGTCTCCATCAAGGTGACTCAATCCCTCGCCAGTAGCCTCGTCTCCATCAAGGTGACTCAATCCCTCACCAGTAGCCTCGTCTCCATCAAGGTGACTCAATCCCTCACAAGTAGCCTCGTCTCCATCAAGGTGACTCAAACCCTCACCAGTAGCCTCGTCTCCATCAAGGTGACTCAATCCCTCGCCAGTAGCCTCGTCTCCATCAAGGTGACTCAAACCCTCACAAGTAGCCTCGTCTCCATCAAGGTGACTCAATCCCTCATCAGTAGCCTTGTCTCCATCAAGGTGACTCAATCCCTCGCCAGTAGCCTCGTCTCCATCAAGGTGACTCAATCCCTCACCAGTAGCCTCGTCTCCATCAAGGTGACTCAATCCCTCATCAGTAGCCTCGTCTCCATCAAGGTGACTCAATCCCTCACCAGTAGCCTCGTCTCCATCAAGGTGACTCAATCCCTCACCAGTAGCCTCGTCTCCATCAAGGTGACTCAATCCCTCATCAGTAGCCTCGTCTCCATCAAGGTGACTCAATCCCTCACCAGTAGCCTCGTCTCCATCAAGGTGACTCAATGCGGCCACAAGCTGCATTTACTGTCAAACTTATCAGCCATAAATATACACACTTGTCTGCAAGTATATATTAGGGCTGAATGACTCAAACGGGTTTGCTTCTTTTTGTGATTTATTATTTTTCTTATTCTTATTTACTATTATATTGTTGCTTAGCAATCACGATTATTGCCTGGGAAATGAGAGGCAATATAAATAATTCTTAAAAAATCGATAATATATATATGTTGCGTCGAATAGGTAAAACTTGCTATTTTGGCTTAAATAGCAACGCTCTTCTTGACGAATAAGGTAAGCGAAAATTGTGTATGCAATAATTTAGCAAAAATCATTCTGAACCTAAAGAAAAAAATATATTTTATTGTGTTTATTATTAAATTATTGTAAACTTATCTAAAATAAATTTTGTTGAATTAGGCTCAATTAAATTGCGCTTGTTATAATAAGGTTAGGTAAGTTTTCTAAGGTTCTTTTGGTACAAAATTATTAATTTTTAGATTAGCATAAATTAAAAAATATATATTTAAACGTATAAGAAAATTTGTTAGAAAGAACTTAATTTTAAATGAGTTCTTGTTAACTGATCAGTTTTACCTATTCGGCACGACATATATATATTATTGTAACCACGAACGAGTGGTATTGATCAATAACTACACTGCACTAGCCAGGGGTCGAACCCATGATGCTTTGGCCCGCCTCATGGTGAGCGAAAACACATGACGCTCTAGTCCACTGAATCACACAATATATATATATATATATATATATATATATATATATATATATATATATATATATATATATATGATTAAACCACTCTGGTGTAACTGGAGCACTGACCCACAACCTCAGCAGCAGTGACATAATAAGTAATTTTGGCTAAGTGGTATAGGTCACTGTGTATGTCTCACAACTGTTTCCTCAATATTTTTGTTTTATTCTCTCTCTCTCTCTCTGGGTTTGCCTGCTCGTATACGGTGCTGCAGATACGGCCACTATCCTCACCTAAATATGGCTCTAAATTAATATCGCACCAAACATGCAGGGAAAGTATTATCCGCCAGCTTGCCTCATGAAAGGGTCGGCGATATTACCTTCTTGCTTAAGAAACATTTTACCTGGAGTTTATCTGGAGAGAGTTCCAGGGGTCAACGCCCCTGCGGCCCGGTCTGTGACCAGGCCTCATGTTAGATCAGAGCCTGATCAACCAGGCTGTTACTGCTGGCCGCACGCAGTCCAACGTACGAACCACAGCCTGGCTGGTCAGGCACCACTTCTACAGAGGAAATTCAAGATTTCTTTATGCATTTTTTTCTGTTTACTTTTTATCACCAGAAGCGCTGAGTGAGCTACAAGGTAACAGGCTGTTCAGATCTAACGGTAGGCTGTTCAGATCTAACGGTAGGCTGTTCAGATCTAACGGTAGGCTGTTCAGATCTAACGGTAGGCTGTTCAGATCTAACAGATCCTTCAAATCTAATACAAGGCTGTTCAGACATGACAATATCCTGCTCAAATTGACAATAGACTTCAATTCTGATGATAGGATGTTCGAATTTGACAGACTCTTCAAATCTGCCAACAGACTCTTCAAATCTGCCAACAGACTCTTCAAATCAGACAATTTCCTTCAAGAAGCAAAATCCAGACATTAGACTTCAAATCTGACAATATCCTTCGAGAAAGGATCTGATAATTCTGATTTGTCTGGCCCTTAAACGGCCAGATTATGCGGATTACAAACACTGCTTACATGGCCCGTAGTTAAATACTTATTCCGGCCTGACCCTTTAAGGAGAAGAGGGAGGGTAGGGAGGGGGGGTGAACTGATGCCGGTTAAAGGCTTTTGATCCAAGAAATCAGAGCTACCTACCGTCTTCCCTGCATTAAACCTGTAAACACCTCAAATTCTCCAGGTAGCTGGATGACCCCTAAGGGTCTAGCGCCATCAATATTGACAGTGAATAACTGGCAGTGAATGATAACTGGCAGTTAATGATAACCAGCAGTTAATGATAACCAGCAGTTAA
Source organism: Cherax destructor (assembly GCA_009830355.1). Lineage (NCBI taxonomy): Eukaryota > Metazoa > Arthropoda > Malacostraca > Decapoda > Parastacidae > Cherax > Cherax destructor. Next base: position 100,367 of record WNWK01004122.1, read on the forward strand.
TGATAACCAGCAGTTAATGGTAGCCAGTAGTTAATGAATGATATTTAATGAATGATAACTAGAAGTTGGGAAATGATAACTTAGCAGTTACTGAATGCTAATTAATAATAACTAGATATTGAATAACTAGCATTTAATGAATGATAACTAGCAACCAATAAATAACTAACAGTGAAGGGTAACTAGTAGTTAATGAGTGAAAACTAGCATTAGTGAATGACAACTAGTTAATAACTAGCAGTGAATAACTATCAGTGATTGATAAATAAAATTAATGAATGGTAACTAGCTACTAATGAATGATAACTATCCGTTAGTGAATGATAACTAGCTAGTAATGAATGATAACTATTTCTTAGTGAATAACTAGCAATTGAGTGATAACTAGCAGTCAATAAAATATAACTAGCAGTTAATAAATTATAACTTGCAGTTAATAAATTATAACTTGCAGTTAATAAATTATAACTTGCAGTTGATAAATTATAACTTGCAGTTAATAAATTATAACTTACAGTTAATGACAACTAGCAATCAATAAATGATAACTATCCGTCAATAAATGATAACTATCAGTCAATATGTAACTAACAATGAACGTTATTATAATAAAAACAGAAACGCTAAACCTACAAGGGTCATAGCAATGAACGATAACGACAACTTGAGAAATAATGGTGGACTCGCACGTGTCATGTTGCTATGCAATATTTTCTCCCTCTTATCACTTCACATTTCCCTCAGATAACTTCCTTATTCAATACATCCATTTATCTTTCATTTCTCCTCTGTTCTGCGATAAGGAAGTTCATGGTACAGAGGTGTGGGGGGGAACTTTATATAGATGTACGAGAAGTTTACTGAGATGGACAGGAAGGCCCCGCTTATATAGCAGGTTAGGTTCAGGGCCCCGCTTATACAGCACGTTAGGTTCAGGGCCCCGCTTATACAGCACGTTAGGTTCAGGGATGCTGCCGAAAATTATAATCGCTGTAAAGTGAGTCTTTTTCACTTTCAAATGCATATAAAAGCCTGATAACATGTTTACACTATCATATATTAAATGAGCTATAGATTTAGGCCTAAAAATATGTATATACAGCACACATTACTTACCTTAAAATATTTTCGTCCTTAGCTTATAGTGAGTGGCGAATATATTTACTATAGGAAGTCTGAATAAATGAAGAATAGGTGTAAGCAAGAACTGTGAAGGCCATCCTGCTAATCAGAGTCAGCAGACAGCCCATGCTCTTAATGAACGCCATTAGCTGCACTGTGGCTAAGACAGTCAAACGGGTGACTGTTTACGAGTCTTCAACAGTTGGTGTTTAGACTGCGCTCAGTGGGTCTCCGTTCTCTGTTATGGCTTTATAAATTTTGATCACCTCTGTAATATTTCATTTATTTTTGTTGTGGTATGTTATAATTTAACCTAGTCTAATCTAGCTTAATCTAACCTAATCTAACTTAACCCAACATAAAGAACGTAAATCAAAAAATTTGCTGAAAAAAATATTTAAGAAACTGACTTAGGACTGCAAAGGTGGTGATGGCAGTGCTTGTGTTGGTGGTGGTAATGGTGTTTACGTTGCTGGTGTTGGTACTTGCAATGGTGGTAGTGTTGGTAGAAATGGTGTTGCTGTTGATAGTAATGGTGGTGGCAGTGGCGTTAATTGTATTAATATTATGGTGATGCAAGACATGGTGATGCTGCTTCTTTTCTCCTCTCTTCTTATCCTACTCCGCCTTCACTCTCCTGATCCTTCTTTCCTCTTCTCTTGCTCCTCCATCCCCTCTCCGCCTGTCCCCCTCTTATTTCATCCTCCCCTCCTTTCTTCTTTCCTTCTGTCTACCTTTTCTCCTGCCTGCCTCTTCTCCCCCGGTGGTGCAGCAGAGATACTGCACCACCAATGTTTACACTTATTACCAGAAGGATGGCTGAAGTTAGGTTCTCCAGCGCTCTCTCTCTCTCTCTCTATCTCTCTCCCTTCCTCTCTCTCTCATAGCTTTACTCCGTCCGACACCTTCACTCATCCCCTCACTAAACGCATAAATATCACCATCAATATCACTGACATCAACATCACAATCATCAGAAACCTACTACTACCACAACAGCTACTACAACACCTACTACTACTACTATTACTACTACCACAACTGTCATTATCATCACCCTCACAAACACCACCATCCACCACCACAACCACGATTACCACCATCATCGCTCCCTCGTGGGTTCTCTAAGACATGTACTTTAATAAGGAAATACTTAAGAGTATTGCCTCAAGTGCTTCTCAAACTAAAAAAATAAACGAAGCAAGTACCTGAGCCATAAGATGGAAAAAACTTAACATTCAACACAATGAAGACGAATAAAAATGGCGCGAGCACTCACGCACGCACACGCGCACGCACACTCAGGCCTAGTGTCTAATCGACATGTGCCTAGGACAAAATGGTAACTAACACACTTTTAACTACTACAATAAGTTACATGAAACAACTGTTTTGTAGTTTTGGATCACACCAGAGGCAAGGCGAGTGTCTCAAGATATACCAGGTATTATTCATCTTCCTGAAGTACAAGCAACACTGACACTGCAGGCAACACTGCAAGCAACGCTGACACTGCGCGGAACACTAACATTACAAGCAACACTGCACACTATCCGTAAGGGCTATACCTACCTTTGATATACCTGTGATGAATTTCGAGTCTTTCTACTCCCGGAGCCCGGCCATGGGCTCGTCCGGTGCCAGCCTGGTCAATAACACTTTGCCCAGACTTTTTAGATACTAATCTCTCTCAGAATCTTGTGTCAAATTTCCTTCCGCATTCATCTTGTCTTCGTCCTCCACAGATACGGTACCTCCTTCTCAGACGTGACTGTCCCACCACAGACTTAGCTGCTCCACCACAGACATAGCTGCCCCACCACAGACTTAGTTGCTCCAACACAGACTTAGCTGCTCCACCATAGACGTAGCTCCACAGACGCGGCTTCACCCATGAGGTGTGGGTTGAGCGTGAAGGCGTTAATTAGGAGAGCACAGTGGGCAGCACAGTCCTGTGGTCAGACACGTCACAAGAATGAGCGAAGAACTTACACCACCCAGTGTATCTGTCGCTAGATACCTTGGACACACTCATGAGAGAGAGAGAGAGAGAGAGAGAGAGAGAGAGAGAGAGAGAGAGAGAGGAGAGGACATAAGTGAAGATGCTTTCAATTATATAAATACAGCTTGGGTCATAGCACAGGAGCACGCACAGGAACATCAACAAGGAAGCATTTACCACCTTATACACGGCATATGTCAGGACCTTCTTGCAGCATGCAGCGCCATTGTGGAACTCGCATCTGGTTACGCATGAAAAGTAGCTGGAGAAGATACAAAGGTTTGCAATAAAACTAGCCCAAGAGTTAAGAGGGAATTTCAAGAAACATTGTTCAACGTAAGAACAATGATGGTGTGGTAGCCAGACACAGTCTTGGTGACAAGTATATTATATACCATGGTGTGGTAGCCAGTCTTGTTAACAAGTACATTATCTACCATGGTGTAGTAGCCAGTCTTGTTAACAAGTACATTATCTACCATGGTGTGGTAGCCAGTCTTGTTAACAAGTACATTATCGACCATGGTGTGGTAGCCAGTCTTGTTAACAAGTACATTATCGACCATGGTGTGGTAGCCAGTCTTGTTAACAAGTACATTATCTACCATGGTGTGGTAGCCAGTCTTGTTAACAAGTACATTATCTACCATGGTGTGGTAGCCAGTCTTGTTAACAAGTACATTATCTACCATGGTGTGGTAGCCAGTCTTGTTAACAAGTACATTATCTACCATGGTGTAGTAGCCAGTCTTGTTAACAAGTACATTATCTACCATGGTGTAGTAGCCAGTCTTGTTAACAAGTACATTATCTACCATGGTGTGGTAGCCAGTCTTGTTAACAAGTACATTATCTACCATGGTGTGGTAGCCAGTCTTGTTAACAAGTACATTATCTACCATGGTGTGGTAGCCAGTCTTGTTAACAAGTACATTATCTACCATGGTGTGGTAGCCAGTCTTGTTAACAAGTACATTATCTACCATGGTGTAGTAGCCAGTCTTGTTAACAAGTACATTATCGACCATGGTGTGGTAGCCAGTCTTGTTAACAAGTACATTATCTACCATGGTGTGGTAGCCAGTCTTGTTAACAAGTACATTATCTACCATGGTGTAGTAGCCAGTCTTGTTAACAAGTACATTATCTACCATGGTGTGGTAGCCAGTTTTGTTAACAAGTACATTATCTACCATGGTGTGGTAGCCAGTCTTGTTAACAAGTACATTATCTACCATGGTGTGGTAGCCAGTCTTGTTAACAAGTACATTATCGACCATGGTGTGGTAGCCAGTCTTGTTAACAAGTACATTATCGACCATGGTGTGGTAGCCAGTCTTGTTAACAAGTACATTATCGACCATGGTGTGGTAGCCAGTCTTGTTAACAAGTACATTATCTACCATGGTGTGGTAGCCAGTCTTGTTAACAAGTACATTATCTACCATGGTGTAGTAGCCAGTCTTGTTAACAAGTACATTATCTACCATGGTGTGGTAGCCAGTCTTGTTAACAAGTACATTATCTACCATGGTGTGGTAGCCAGTCTTGTTAACAAGTACATTATCTACCATGGTGTAGTAGCCAGTCTTGTTAACAAGTACATTATCGACCATGGTGTGGTAGCCAGTCTTGTTAACAAGTACATTATCGACCATGGTGTGGTAGCCAGTCTTGTTAACAAGTACATTATCTACCATGGTGTGGTAGCCAGTCTTGTTAACAAGTACATTATCGACCATGGTGTGGTAGCCAGTCTTGTTAACAAGTACATTATCTACCATGGTGTAGTAGCCAGTCTTGTTAACAAGTACATTATCGACCATGGTGTGGTAGCCAGTCTTGTTAACAAGTACATTATCTACCATGGTGTGGTAGCCAGTCTTGTTAACAAGTACATTATCTACCATGGTGTAGTAGCCAGTCTTGTTAACAAGTACATTATCGACCATGGTGTGGTAGCCAGTCTTGTTAACAAGTACATTATCTACCATGGTGTAGTAGCCAGTCTTGTTAACAAGTACATTATCGACCATGGTGTGGTAGCCAGTCTTGTTAACAAGTACATTATCTACCATGGTGTGGTAGCCAGTCTTGTTAACAAGTACATTATCTACCATGGTGTGGTAGCCAGTCTTGTTAACAAGTACATTATCTACCATGGTGTGGTAGCCAGTCTTGTTAACAAGTACTTATCACCATGGTGTGTAGCCAGTCTTGTTAACAAGTACATTATCTACCATGGTGTGGTAGCCAGTCTTGTTAACAAGTACATTATCGACCATGGTGTGTAGCAGCCTTGTTAACAATTATCTACCATGGTGTGGTAGCCGTTTTTAACAATACATTTCTACCATGGTTAGTAGCCAGTCTTGTTACCAGTGTATCACCATGTGTACCAGTCTTTTAACAAGTATATCTACCTTGTTAGCCAGTCTTGTTAACAAGTACATTATCACCATGGTGTGTAGCCAGTCTTGTTAACAAGTCATCATCTACCATGGTGTAGTAGCCAGTCTTGTTAACAAGTACATATCTACCATGGTGTGGTAGCCAGTCTTGTTAACAAGTACATTATCTACCATGGTGTGGTAGCCAGTCTTGTTAACAAGTACATTATCTACCATGGTGTGGTAGCCAGTCTTGTTAACAAGTCATTATCTACCATGGTGTGGTAGCCAGTCTTGTTAACAAGTACATTATCTACCATGGTGTGGTAGCCAGTCTTGTTAACAAGTACATTATCTACCATGGTGTGGTAGCCAGTCTTGTTAACAAGTACATTATCTACCATGTGTGGTAGCAGTCTTGTTAACAAGTACATTATCTACCATGGTGTGGTAAGTCTTGTTAACAGTACATTATCTACCATGGTGTGGTAGCCAGTCTTGTTAACAAGTACATTATCTACCATGGTGTGGTAGCCAGTCTTGTTAACAAGTACATTATCTACCATGGTGTGGTAGCCAGTCTTGTTAACAAGTACATTATCTACCATGGTGTGGTAGCCAGTCTTGTTAACAAGTACATTATCTACCATGGTGTGGTAGCCAGTCTTGTTAACAAGTACATTATCTACCATGGTGTGGTAGCCAGTCTTGTTAACAAGTACATTATCGACCATGGTGTGGTAGCCAGCTTGTTAACAAGTACATTATCACCATGGTGTGGTAGCCGTCTTGTTAACAAGTACATTATCTACCATGGTGTGGTAGCCAGTCTTGTTAACAAGTACATTATCACCATGGTGTGGTAGCCAGTCTTGTTAACAAGTACATTATCGACCATGGTGTGTAGCCAGTCTTGTTAACAAGTACATTATCTACCATGGTGTGGTAGCCAGTCTTGTTAACAAGTCATTATCTACCTGGTGTGGTAGCCAGTCTTGTTAACAAGTACATTATTACATGGTGTGGTAGCAGTCTGTTAACAAGTCATTATCTCCATGTGTGTAGCCAGTCTTGTTAACAGTACATTATCCCATGGTGTGGTAGCCAGTCTTGTTAACAAGTACATTATCACCATGGTGTGGTAGCCAGCTTGTTAACAAGTACTTATCTACCATGGTGTGGTAGCAGTCTTGTTAAATACATTATCACCATGGTGTGGTAGCAGTCTTGTTAACAAGTCATTATCACCATGGTGTGGTGCTTGTTAACAAGTACATTATCTACCATGGTGTGGTAGTCTTGTTAACAAGTACATTATCTACCATGGTGTGGTACCGTCTTGTTACAAGTTATCTACCATGGTGTGTAGCAGTCTTGTTAGTATAACATGGTGTGTAGCATCTTGTTAACATCATATCACCATGGTGTGTAGCCAGTCTTGTTAACAAGTACATTATCTACCATGGTGTGGTAGCCAGTCTTGTTAACAAGTACATTATCTGACCATGGTGTGGTAGCCAGTCTTGTTAACAAGTACATTATCGACCATGGTGTGGTAGCCAGTCTTGTTAACAAGTACATTATCTACCATGGTGTGGTAGCCAGTCTTGTTAACAAGTACATTATCTACCATGGTGTGGTAGCCAGTCTTGTTAACAAGTACATTATCTACCATGGTGTGGTAGCCAGTCTTGTTAACAAGTACATTATCTACCATGGTGTGTAGCCAGTCTTGTTAACAAGTACATTATCTACCATGGTGTGGTAGCCAGTCTTGTTAACAAGTACATTATCTACCATGGTGTGGTAGCCAGTCTTGTTAACAAGTACATTATCTACCATGGTGTGTAGCCAGTCTTGTTAACAAGTACATTATCTACCATGGTGTGGTAGCCAGTCTTGTTAACAAGTACATTATCTACCATGGTGTGGTAGCCAGTCTTGTTAACAAGTACATTATCTACCATGGTGTGGTAGCCAGTCTTGTTAACAAGTACATTATCTACCATGGTGTGGTAGCCAGTCTTGTTAACAAGTACATTATCTACCATGGTGTGGTAGCCAGTCTTGTTAACAAGTACATTATCTACCATGGTGTGGTAGCCAGTCTTGTTAACAAGTACATTATCTACCATGGTGTGGTAGCCAGTCTTGTTAACAAGTACATTATCTACCATGGTGTGGTAGCCAGTCTTGTTAACAAGTACATTATCTACCATGGTGTGGTAGCCAGTCTTGTTAACAAGTACATTATCTACCATGGTGTGGTAGCCAGTCTTGTTAACAAGTACATTATCTACCATGGTGTGGTAGCCAGTCTTGTTAACAAGTACATTATCTACCATGGTGTGGTAGCCAGTCTTGTTAACAAGTACATTATCTACCATGGTGTGGTAGCCAGTCTTGTTAACAAGTACATTATCTACCATGGTGTGGTAGCCAGTCTTGTTAACAAGTACATTATCTACCATGGTGTGGTACATCTTGTAACAGACATTATCTACCATGGTGTGGTAGCACTTGTTAACAAGTACATTATCTACCATGGTGTGGTAGCCAGTCTTGTTAACAAGTACATTATCTACCATGGTGTGGTAGCCAGTCTTGTTAACAAGTACATTATCTACCATGGTGTGGTAGCCAGTCTTGTTAACAAGTACATTATCTACCATGGTGTGGTAGCCAGTCTTGTTAACAAGTACATTATCTACCATGGTGTGGTAGCCAGCCTTGTTAACAAGTACATTATCTACCATGGTGTGGTAGCCAGTCAGTCTTGGTGACAACTATACGTAGTTTGTCACCATATAAACACACACATTAGACAAATATGCAAATTACAACGTCAGTCTTACAGTCACTTTAATAACCAGTCCTTGACTGTTCACTGGAATCAGAGACTGATAATATGTAAACATTAAGGTATCCTATTAATTAAACAGAAAATTTTGGTAAAATATCCTGAATCATAGTACAGTACTGTAGAAATAACGTTGTATGACCCATTCGGGTTTATATTTATGGATACATTAAATGTACAAGTAACTAAATTGTGAATTCTGTACACATAATCGTGTACAGAATTCACAATTTAGTTATTTGTAGTCACCCTGTGCATAGCCTTTTGGTACTAGCTGGCTCTATTTAGTCGAATATATTTATATGAAGTGTTAAATCCGTGTGGATTCTTCAGCTTTGAGTGGTGGACCTCGAACCTTCGTCTGCTGACCCCACATAATATAATGTACAGGACTGGGCGAGAGTATGGGTCTACTCAGGCCTGTCAGCAACACTCAGGCCTGTCAGCAACACTCAGGCCTGTCAGCAACACTTAGGGCTGTAAGCAACACTTAGGGCTGTAAGCAACACTTAGGGCTGTAAGCAACACTCAGGACTGTAAGCAACACTCAGGACTGTAAGCAACACTCACAGCTGTAAGCAACAGTGGAAAGGTTACGTGGGAAGCGTAGTCTTTATAAACACTAACTAACGATAAGGCAAACAAAGCCATTTTTTGAAAATACATAACAGAATTACAAAGGTGTAAAATGCTCTTTAATAAATCTTAAATTTTTTCACATTTGTAATTCTGCATGTGCGCGCGCACATATATATATATATATATATATATATATATATATATATATATATATATATATATATATATATATATATTTGCCGAATAAGGCAAGCGAAAATTTGTGTATGCAATAATTTCGCAAAATTCATTCTGAACCTAACGAAAAAATATATTTAATTGTATTTGTTTATTATTAAATTATTGTAAACTTATCTAAAATATATTTAGTTGGATTAGGCTAAATTAAATTGCGCTTGTTATAATAAGGTTAGGTAAGTTTTCTAAGGTGCTTTTGGAACAAAATTATTAATTTTTATATTAACATAAATTAAAAAATATCTTTAAACTTATAAGAGAAAAATTTAGAAAGGACTTAAATTTAAATGAGTTCTTGCTAATTGACCAATTTTACCTATTCGTCACGACACACACACACATATATATATATTATATATATATAGTATATATTATATACACACATGGAGAAGCGATAAACCTGTAGAGGTCATACACTGCCTGGGGAATGGGAATCAACCAGGTTTGATCCATGGAACGAGAGGAAAGCTCCAAGTCCTTGGCTCAAGAGAGTTCTTCACCAGCTTGAGGGTAACTCCTTGGAAAGGAGAATAAGACGATGCGGACTCCATACACGATATTATAAATATGAAGAGAGGGGTCCAAGAGCTAGAGCTCGGGTCAGACAACGTCAACTAGATAATTATACTCAAGAAGCAGCAGTGGCTCCTCCTACAAGATGTACAAGAGACAGTGCCACCCATGAATACATCATCTAAAATAGAGCAGTGCTCCCTCACATGGGCTACAGCAGGAGGACGAGGAGGCGGAGGAGAGAGAGAGAGGAGGATAAAGAGGAAGATGAGGAGAAGGTGGTGGAGAGGGAGGAGGTGCAAGAGGGGGAGGAGGCTTAAGTGGACAGTATACTTAGTATACACATGTGTTGACCCAAACTACACAGCTGATACGTGTAAACAAGAACACGTGCGCCCAAGTGCCTACACAATGTTACTATTGCTAATAAGAGGCAGCAACCCTCCAGAGAGGGGACCACCCTCCTCTTATACCAGAGTGAACAGAAGCCGCTTAAAAGTTTTGCACTCTTAACAAGATTGCTCGTCTTTGTCTTTCTGTCTGGTGAACGAGTAAGATAACAGATAAATCTCACACACTTCCACTCATCATACAACTCTTCTTGACTTTCCTCTCCGGTTAATAATAGTTCTTTGCACTGTAATTGTTTTCTAATTAAAGAAGCCTGATCTATGACCGGGCTGCGGGGGCGCTGATCCCCGACTACTGCTATTACACACACACATACACACACACACACAACAGTCCAAATGTTTATCGACAAATACCTTTGACAACTAGTAATTAACACCACAACAGACTAAGTGTCTATCGACAACTGCTTTTGATAGCTGGTAACTGACACACAGATATTAACATACAGTATGTCTCCTGTGAGGGATACTCTGAGGTATTCCTCACAATAAGTACTGTATGTACTTAAGTGCGTACATACATACAAGCAACTAATATGGATACTGATCAAATAATTTGGAAATCAGTAAATTAATAATATAGATAAGATTCAATAAAGCAGCGAGGCCAGTTGACATCACCTTGGGTTTTAATTACTGTAGCAGGAGCGACTTACAACTTACCCACAATCTGTACAGTAAACTTCAGACGACGCTTAGGTCAGTTTTGGTGACTTAATAATGGTTGAAGACCGGGCGAGACGTTGTCTAAACTTTTCTCTGTTGAAGGTGGATTAAGTTAGTAACCTCCTCTGGATTATCTTTAAGAGAACTTAACTTGAATCAGAGACTGCCAGGACAAGTGTAGAAGTCTTCAAGAGGAAACTGGACAAGTACCTCCACCAAGTGCCAGAGCAACCAGGCTGTGACAGATATGTGGGCCAGCGGGTCGCCAGCAACAACAACCTGTTTGATCAGGCTAGCACCAGGGCCGGGCTACGGAGTAGCAGAACTCTCGAAACCTTACGGATAATAAATAATGGCAAATGTTGTAGCAATAAAAAAAAAAAGAGGCAATGCCTACGATTGCTTAAATTACAAGTGAGAAAAGACAATTGAAAAATAAAAATCTGAAAAAAAATGTGATATGAACATAATGAGAACAATAAAGTACGGAAACACAGTTTGTTGTCAGGTTGTTTGCCTACCTGGCTACCACACCTTGGTAGATGATGTACTTGTTAACAAGACTGTGTTTACCTACCACACCATCACTGTCCTTACGTTAAACAGTGTTTCTTGAAGTTTCCCCCCTTAACTCTTGGACTAATTTCATTGCAAACCTTTGAACTTTTTCAAGCTACTTTTCAGGGCAAACAATCTGCTCTTGTAACTCCAACTTTTTTTTTTTTTTTGGTTATTTAAACGCTTAAGCCAGTTTCTCTACATTGTTTATCTGCGGTCGATTCCGAGGATAATCACCCCAGCGACCCGGTCCCAGACCAGGCCTCCTAGGCCAGGTTAAGTTAGTTCAATGCCAGTTAATCAAATTTAACCCATTATACCCTGCACTGACGTCAATAATAGCAACAATGCACAAACAGAAAACGGGGATCCAACGAGACAAGGAGGAATGCATTTAGAAAGTAACATTTGAGTGTAAACGTAAATTTACTAACGCTCTTCCTCAGGATTTGCATCAAGATGCTGCATAACCGACTGACACATGCTAGGCTGAGCCATGACTGGAAGCAATGTTGATCAAGTGATGAGAGGCATTTATCAGCAGAAACAAAGCTACACCCACGGGAAGCTGACGGCTGCAGGAATCGGCTGGTACCTGACAGTAGAGTTATAACTGACACCAAGAACGGTGGCTGTCAAGCTGGGAGGTGGGTGACAGTGAATCTGCAAAGGTGAAAAGCTGAGCTGACATCAGGAATGCTGGCTGACAGTGACGGTACATCTGTAAAGTTAGGGATGTCACCAAGAATGGTGGCTGACAGTGACGGTACATAGATAAAGTTAGGGCTGACAACAGGAATGGTGGGTGGCAAGACGGGTGGCGACTGACCTGAAGAATGGTGTCAGGAAAGTGGGATAGTGACTGATATTGGTCCAGAGTAGCTGACAGGAAAGGTGGTAGCAGAGTAGGGTGGTATCTGACTCAGAGAAAAGGAAGAGGAAGGGAGGGGAAAGAGTGAGGGATGGAGGAACAGCGTGTGTGTGTTAGTTACCATTTTGTCAAAGGCACTTGTCGATAAGACACTTGGTGTGTGTGTGTGTGTGAAAGAGAGAGAGAGAGAGAGAGAGAGAGAGAGAGAGAGAGAGAGAGAGAGAGAGAGAGAGAGAGAGAGAGAGAGACAGACAGACAGACAGACAGACAGAGAGGACACAAGATCACCACACAATACACCCTCCCTGCGCTAAAAATATTGACTTGACTCCCTCTACAACAAACAGGACACACACAAAAGAAGGCATTATTGCCCATCCATCTTGGCAGACGGCGTCATATCTTGGTGGATCAAGCAAGCGCTCCTGAGCTGGTGTCGGATAGGGTGGGGGAGGAGGATATAAAGCCACCTCCTTAAAGGTACTCCAAGATCTACCTGCCTGATGGGTCTCATCAGTCAAGGCATCCATCAGAGTAGTGAGCCTTCCAGCAAGGTAATGTTGTCTCTGATAGTAGGTGGTCAGCACACACACTCGCACACAAATACACAATATATATTTATACACACGAGCATAAATGAACCTACAATAACATAAAGTAACTAAAGCAATGAACACACACAAGAAAAGAACTGCGGATTCAGACTTAGGCGATGATATTGTGCAAAAAATATGGAAGATGAGAGCTAGTTCATACATAGACAAGAACTCTGAGGACTAACACACATACAGGAGGCGCTGAACTACAAGACGGTATCACTGACATACGTCCTTTGCAAAGTAATGGAGAAGATCGTCAGGAGAAGGACACTAGAGCACTTGGAGAGGATCGTCGTCAGTGAAAACTAACTTGGATTTAAAGATGCGAGATACTGTCTGACGAACCTACTGGAGTTCTATGACAGTTACTGAGATAAGTAAGAAAGATAGGAATGGGTGGACGGCATTCTTTCTGGACTGAAAAAAAAATGACACTGTTCCCTACCAGAGTGATGTACACGTTATGAAAGCAAGCACGGGTATAAGGGAGTCATCCAGGTGATCAAGGAGTACCTGAAGATAGAGTGACGGTGCAGAAGGAAGTGTCAGGTTGGGCTAGAGTAACAAGTGGAATCTCTTAAGAATCACTAACTTGGGTCCTAACTACAGTCTGCAGGAATAACTAGTAATCTCCGCTGATATAGTATCAACGTAGCTCATATTTCCCCCCCCCCAACTGATCCTACGAGTGGCCGGAGTCCTGAATGGTGGCACTCAAGGGATCAGGAGCTATGAATCGACCCCTGCAACCACATATAGGTGAGTATACACACAGAGACACACAATGCGGCCCCTGTATGTTAAAAAGGAAACAGACAGGAGGCACTGAACTATAGGCCAGTATCTTTGACATGTATGTTATCTAAACTCTAAAGCTTTGAAGGATTATAAGGAAAGGCGTTCTGGAGTATCTGTAGCAGAGAGGATTTATCAGAGAAAGACAGTACGGATTTATAGACGGAGAGTCCTGTCTTAGAAACATGCCGAGTCACAGAGATAAAAGAAGACAAACTGAGATGGGTAGACTACATCTTCCTGGGATACAAGAGCACGGATATTACAGTACCACACCAGAGACTCATTCAGAAACTAGGAAAACAGGCAGAAATATAACATCAGGTTCTCCAGTGAATCAGGAAGTACTTGTAAGACAGGTGACAGTCAGGAATGAAGCATCGGGATAGAGTTACAAGTGGTGGTCATCCTGTGTAATGCATCCTGTGTTGTGTATTGCATCTTGTAACATACCTGCCACCGTCTTCGACAAGTACTCAACCTTCATAGTTCAAACTGAGGCCAGAGTTTCTTGTTTACTGCCTAATCAACCAGGCTGTTACTGTCCGTGGCTCACATTGCTGCACAACTGATTCGAAACTGTTCGAAGTTTCCTCCTTAAATACTTGTAGCTTTATTCAGCAATATTTCTTATATCTGCTGGAAGGAAAGTGAGGAGTCGTGATCCATGTTGTTGACAAGTTGATCTTTATTATGCCTATATCACCCTTGCTTTTTATTGGCTTTATTTTACACTTCCTCCTGCATCTCTTATTATTTTGAATGTTCCATATACGTATATGCAAATGACCTACTAGAAAGTATTGAGTCTTGTTTGCCTCAGTTTACTGGTAATGTAAAATTAATGATAGGGATACAAATATATGGACAGATAGGCTGCAAGGAGACCTGGCGAGGCTGAAGACGAGGTCTATAGTGCTGGAATTAAGTCCAAACAAGTTTAAACCTGTTTAGTCCTGGAACTAAACGAAATGTGCTATTAGCAGAGGTTAAAATAATTCGGTGACTACTTTGGGTAGAGAAGGATAGAGGAGACATAATTACAACGTACAAAATTTTAAGAAGTATTAATAGGACAGAGAGGGATAAACTATACGAGTTAAGAGGACCAGGGAGAAAGGACACAGGTGAAGGCTGAAGGCGCATATCAGCCACAGGGGGGTTGACAAGTAATTCCTTACTCTCTGAGTAGCAGCAAAGTGGCATAAGTTGAATTCAACACACACATTCAAGAGTAGGTATGGTAAAGTGCAAGAGAGCACGAACCAGGAGCTGAGACTTGGTGCTCACAAACAGGGTGATTACACACACACAACACATGATGGTTGAGTGGGCACGGAGTGTAAACTAACTCTCAGCACTCTGGTCAGTCCCTGTGCGGTCATACAGCTGCAAAATGTTATAAGAAAATAAGCCTGACTGACTGACTGACTGGCGTGGCTCGCTGCGCACCAACATTCCTACAACAACCTTAAATTTCCGGATCGATTCCCGCTGCGACATGAATGAATGTACACTGTTGTGTAGATTAGCAGTCCAGAGTGTGACGCCAAGGTTCACTGGTCAGAGCGTTGTCTTAAAAACTCTACACACTTTTTCAATCGTCCATGTTATCAGTATAACATCAATCGTCCAGGTTATCAGTATAACATCAATCGTCCATGTTATCAGTATAACATCAATCGTCCATGTTATCAGTATAACATCAATCGTCCATGTTATCAGTATAACATCAATCGTCCATGTTATCAGTATAACATCAATCGTCCATGTTATCAGTATAACATCAATCGTCCATGTTATCAGTATAACATCAATCGTCCATGTTATCAGTATAACATCAATCGTCCATGTTATCAGTATAACATCAATCGTCCATGTTATCAGTATAACATCAATCGTCCATGTTATCAGTATAACATCAATCGTCCATGTTATCAGTATAACATCAATCGTCCAGGTTATCAGTATAACATCAATCGTCCAGGTTATCAGTATAACATCAATCGTCCAGGTTATCAGTATAACATCAATCGTCCAGGTTATTAGTATAACATCAATCGTCCAGGTTATCAGTATAACATCAATCGTCCAGGTTATCAGTATAACATCAATCGTCCAGGTTATCAGTATAACATCAATCGTCCATGTTATCAGTATAACATCAATCGTCCATGTTATCAGTATAACATCAATCGTCCAGGTTATCAGTATAACATCAATCGTCCATGTTATCAGTATAACATCAATCGTCCATGTTATCAGTATAACATCAATCGTCCATGTTATCAGTATAACATCAATCGTCCAGATTATCAGTATAACATCAATCGTCCACGTTATCAGTATAACATCAATCGTCCAGGTTATCAGTACAACATCAATCGTCCAGGTTATCAGTATAACATCAATCGTCCAGGTTATCAGTATAACATCAATCGTCCAGGTTATCAGTACAACATCAATCGTCCAGGTTATCAGTACAACATCAATCGTCCAGGTTATCAAAACAGTATTAACATCAATCGTCCAGGTTATCAGTATAACATCAATCGTCCAGGTTATCAGTATAACATCAATCGTCCAGGTTATCAGTATAACATCAATCGTCCAGGTTATCAGTATAACATCAATCGTCCAGGTTATCAGTATAACATCAATCGTCCAGGTTATCAGTATAACATCAATCGTCCAGGTTATCAGTATAACAATCTCTATCGCCACTGAAACATTACACAAATTACTGATTCCATCAGCATAAATAAATCTATGATAGAATTGGTAGTGTGAAACACTACATATGCATTTAGAAATGGGGGGAGTCGAGGTGGGATTGAGGGGAGTAAGGGAGAACATATGGTGTGTAGGGGGAGGAAGGGGGATTATTGGTAGGGCAGGTGGCGGGTAGTAGTAATAAGCATCATGGTTGTTAGTGACCATCACTAGATAATATCTTATTGACTCTCCCTCGTCACAGGTCAAGCATGTTAGCTTACAAACCTGCCACCCACGCTGACGCTTCTTGTGCTTACCTAGCTGTACCCGTGAGGGCGGAGACTTGCCTCCCGGGCCCGGAACTTAAGGCAAACTTGGTTCATGAAATACGTTCGTGCTCCTCCGTGTTCTATCTATTATGAAAACCATGTACGGAAAAGTTCTTTTTTATTTTACTTTGTCTTATTTGGGTGTTCAATTTCCATCACTATTCACTCGTTTTTCTTCCTCCTAAGTAATTAATTGAACTCTATTTCTAACAAAAAAAGTATTTGTCCGAAATTTATAATTAACTTTCTTAATATCATTAACTGTTCGACTATAACAGCGAGATATAACAACAGCATATAAGATTGTATTTAAAACATGTTATTAACTATACCTACACAAACTTTACGACACTAAATCCATTTTTTTTATGTCAAGCAAAACCCTAGATGTAGTAGTCTGCTCTGACTGAGCAGCTGCTATCAGACAGCTGCCAAAAACCTGCGTTAGAAGACACTCGACTCTTTCCTGATAAACAAAACACCACTTAACACACGGTTAATTAATTCAAGGATAAATAGCAACAATAATTTATTAATTAAATTTGCTTGACCAGAATTTTTTTACCAGCATCCAAAGGAGCGCCATTAGATTTTTTTTTTTAAAGAAAAACTGCCACTTGCTGTTAATACAACCAAAATTAATTATATTTGTGTTTACAATTATTTTTAAAAGTAATATTTATGGTAGTTTTATCTTCACATTAACAGGATATTTCAAATTTTAGCATGAATGAACAAAGCATTTGAATGACACTAATGGAATATTATTGGTATACGAGTGATATTCTTGGTATACGAGTGATATTCTTGGCATATGAGTCATAAAACTCTGATTTTTCTGCACTGGATCTTATACTGTATTTACAAACATCAACATTCTCTAAGATGTTCTCAATGGCGTCTAGAATTTTAAATAAAGTTTGATGTAAGTGGCTAAGTAAAGGAAGCAGTTCAAGAAAGTTTACATAATATGGTACTACCAACATTTTCGTTACACATATTCTCAATTGGAAAGAATGTTCCCTGCAGTTATAAAAGAGTTGCCTAGAAAATAAACTGTGAACATTAAGTTGGAAACATACGTTCTTTATTTCATCGTATATAAACTCGGCATAACAAATATGCAAAGCTCACAGGAACACGACAGAGTAATCTAGGTGATACTTTACTTGATGATGCTGATTATATAAAACTCATGAGGAAGCACTAAACCCGTAGCAGTCATTCTGCACCTGGGGTATGAGAGGTAATAAGGTTTGATTCAAGGAAAGGGACGACAACTGAAATATTTGAATCAGAGAGTCCTTCACCAGCGTAGACTCCGTTTTGAAAAGCTGTTAATGGTAATATCGCTTCGTGTGTCCAGTGAGCACTTGAGACACCACAGCAGCACTGTAACTTTTCTTCTCTTTCACTGTAGTTATGTTGTACAATTTGTTTTTTATACAGACAGGTGGAGCCACATAAGTTCTTCTAGAGGACGAGGTATTTAGCAAGTAGAGACAGGTGGAGCCATATAAGTTCTTCAAGAGGACGAGGTATTTAGCAAGTACAGACAGGTGGAGCCACATAAGTTCTTCAAGAGGACGAGGTATTTAGCAAGTACAGACAGGTGGAGCCACATAAGTTCTTCAAGAGGACGAGGTATTTAGCAAGTACAGACAGGTGGAGCCACAGAAGTTCTTCAAGAGGACGAGGTATTTAGCAAGTACAGACAGGTGGAGCCACAGAAGTTCTTCAAGAGGACGAGGTATTTAGCAAGTACCTCACAGCTTCATGATGTGAAACAAAAACATGAAATGAAAAACAAATACTACATAAATCGAAATGCTCTTTCTCCATTTTTGCTAAGTTTGTTATTTTAACTGAAAGTAAATGGTGAGTAGTAAAGATTATGCTGGGTGTGTGTGTAAAACTTGGAACTCTTATTGACCTCAGTGGACTGTGAAAGTCTCCAAATTAGAGCTTCAGTTCACCTTGTACACAACCCTCAGTACCAACGCTGCGACCTAAGCTTGACCCTTTCCTAACCTCCGTCTTCATGGTGACCTTAGCGTGACCCTACCTGATCTGCCCCACACTTGAGAGTGACCTGCCGTCACGAGGAGTCACAAAGAACACCTCGTCACAGTGAGGTGGTTACCGCCCTCTCCTGGTTTCCCCACATCTCCGGGCATTTGTTTGGTGCTAAAAAATCTGATGGCGTGTACAACGCCTCGACCAGGCTGTAAAACTACCAACATAACGTGGAAATCATCTTTCTGAAAATTTCGCATTTTTGGTATTCATCTAGAAAGTCTGGCTAACTAAAAAGGGAATGTTGTGAATAAAAACCTTAATATTTCGTTATTATTTCTTATTGCAGAGGTCAGTTTAGCTTCATCTACGAGTGTCTTATGATTGTTGTAAGAGGTATTGCTAGCTTGCCTTTGTCTCATCATGTCTGTTACCTAAGTCTACCCAGCCTGGGTATCACGAGAACACACAAGCCTGGGAATCAACACTTTACCATATTTTCCTTTGCAAAGTTTTCTTTACGAATTATTTTTTAATTACTTCCTTCAAACAAGAATTCTCTTCGTGTTTTTTAATATTTATTCACTTGCAATTAAAGTTTATGGTATTGTATTCTCAACAATTTTGCTTTATTAATTATATCTATGTTTTACCATTTTTTTTCTATTTTTAATTCTGTGAGGCTTAATTAAGCCTGAATTTTTCTCCGAAGATTCTACGTCCTTATTCCACACAAGCCAAGGTAACCCACATCAAGCCAAGGTAACCCACATCAAACCAAGGTAACCCACATCAAGCCAAGGTAACCCACATCAAGCCAAGGTAACCCACATCAAACCAAGGTAACCCACATCAAACCAAGGTAACCCACATCAAGCCAAGGTAACCCACATCAAGCCAAGGTAACCCACATCAAACCAAGGTAACCCACATCAAACCAAGGTAACCCACATCAAGCCAAGGTAACCCACATCAAACCAAAGTAACCTACATCAAGCCAAGGTAACCCACATCAAGCCAAGGTAACCCACATCAAGCCAAGGTAACCCACATCAAACCAAGGTAACCCACATCAAGCCAAGGTAACCCACATCAAGCCAAGGTAACCCACATCAAACCAAGGTAACCCACATCAAACCAAGGTAACCCACATCAAGCCAAGGTAACCCACATCAAACCAAGGTAACCCACATCAAACCAAGGTAACCCACATCAAGCCAAGGTAACCCACATAAAACCAAGGTAACCTACATCAAGCCAAGGTAACCCACATCAAGCCAAGGTAACCCACATCAAGCCAAGGTAACCCACATCAAGCCAAGGTAACCCACATCAAGCCAAGGTAACCCACATCAAACCAAGGTAACCCACATCAAACTAAGGTAACCTACATCAAGCCAAGGTAACCCACATCAAGCCAAGGTAACCCACATCAAGCCAAGGTAACCCACATCAAACCAAGGTAACCCACATCAAGCCAAGGTAACCCACATCATGCCAAGGTAACCCACATCAAACCAAGGTAACCCACATCAAGCCAAGGTAACCCACATCAAGCCAAGGTAACCCACATCAAGCCAAGGTAACCCACATCAAGCCAAGGTAACCCACATCAAACCAAGGTAACCCACATCAAACCAAGGTAACCCACATCAAACCAAGGTAACCCACATCAAACCAAGGTAACCCACATCAAGCCAAGGTAACCCACATCAAACCAAGGTAACCCACATCAAACCAAGGTAACCCACATCAAGCCAAGGTAACCCACATCAAGCCAAGGTAACCCACATCAAACCAAGGTAACCCACATCAAGCCAAGGTAACCCACATCAAACCAAGGTAACCCACATCAAACCAAGGTAACCCACATCAAGCCAATGTAACCCACATCAAGCCAAGGTAACCCACATCAAACCAAGGTAACCCACATCAAGCCAAGGTAACCCACATCAAACCAAGGTAACCCACATCAAACCAAGGTAACCCACATCAAACCAAGGTAACCCACATCAAGTCAAGGTAACCCACATCAAACCAAGGTAACCCACATCAAGCCAAGGTAACCCACATCAAACCAAGGTAACCCACATCAAACCAAGGTAACCCACATCAAAAAAAGGGAACCCACATCAAGCCAAGGTAACCCACATCAAACCAAGGTAACCCACATCAAACCAAGGTAACCCACATCAAACCAAGGTAACCCACATCGATCAATACTTTAATTTAAACACAAACACTAAGTACTATTGCATTTTCCAAACTCACTGAACGATTCCTTCAAGGCGGGGGTTCCCTTGATGCTAGTGAGCAGCTTTTGGTCCAAAGTAATCAGGTTTGACCCTAAGATCAAACCTGACGGCCTCTTATTCCCTAGGTGTTGTATAACCCTTAAGGGTTTAGTACTTTCCTGAATATAATACATTACTGTTTTTTTTAGAGCATTTCCCCTGGAATACATTAAAGATGGCTGCCGCATACCGAAGATACTGCGCAGTAAATGTAGAAATAGCCAGACGAATTGTGATTCTACATTTTACGTCAATATTTTTTTTCACAAAATTAAATTTTTCTAAACAAAAATATAAATATTTTAACAATAATTTTTTTGGTGTAGAGGTCAACCCCCTCCCCCCACTCAGCCCTCTTGACCCTCGTCGCGTGGGAACCTAAAATTGACACCCTGCTGAATGCCTCACTTCAGGTGCTGGACACCAGGGCAGGGGGGAGGTGTTACCTCCTCTCAGCGCTGAGTGTGTACACTCGGAGTGCTCTCCGTGTTGTTTGCGGGGGTCGAGTCTAAATGTTAGGTCCTGCCGATACAGTCGTGTGTTTTTGCGTGCATGTTTGTGCGCTCGTGCGAGTGAAAGACATACAAAGAGGTGAGAGAAAATCACATAGAATTAGGAATCGAAAATTCGAAGTGGTTAACACGTTCCAAACTTCATACAAGTTTTTATAAAAATCACAGGAAAAAAAGAAATAGGAGGGAGTGGGGAGGGTAAAGTTAAGAAGACAGCTATTATACCACAAGACGAGCAGCAATCAGCAGTTTCTGTCGAGTATATTTTTTGTCCAGGGCATTGTTTCATCAGTGATGAGTCATTCCTCGACTGACCCAAGTTCAGAAAATATGCCAGAGAAACAGAGAACAAGGAATGGATGGCAGGGAGAGAATAGCGGGAGCTGGAAACAACCACGTTAACATACAGGAGTGTTTATGTCTTGTGTATTCTGGCCTCAGAGTACAGTTAGTTACCATTTTGTCCTAGGCACATGTCGATTAGACACTAGGCCTGTTGTATGCATGTGTGTGTGTAACGAAACACTTCGAAATGTTTCGGCCCGCCGGGAATTGAACCCGGGCCCTCCGTGCGTGAAGCAAGAGCGCTAGCCACCATGCCATCGGGGCGTGTGAGTGTAGGATAGCGTGCAGTGGCCTTACACTATAATGTGAGTGAAGGATAGTGTGTAGTGGCCTCACACTATAATGTGTGAGTGAAGGATAGTGTGTAGTGGCCTCACACTATAATGTGTGAGTGTAAGATAGTGTGTAGTGGCCTCACACTATAATGTGTGAGTGAAGGATAGTGTGTAGTGGCCTCACACTATAATGTGTGAGTGTAGGATAGTGTGTAGTGGCCTCACACTATAATGTGTGAGTGTAGGATAGTGTGTAGTGGCCTCACACTATAATGTGTGAGTGTAGGATAGTGTGTAGTGGCCTCACACTATAATGTGTGAGTGTAGGATAGTGTGTAGTGGCCTCACACTATAATGTGTGAGTGTAGGATAGTGTGTAGTGGCCTCACACTATAATGTGTGAGTGTAGGATAGTGTGTAGTGGCCTCACACTATAATGTGTGAGTGTAGGATAGTGTGTAGTGGCCTCACACTATAATGTGTGAGTGTAGGATAGTGTGTAGTGGCCTCACACTATAATGTGTGAGTGTAGGATAGTGTGTAGTGGCCTCACACTATAATGTGTGAGTGTAGGATAGTGTGTAGTGGCCTCACACTATAATGTGTGAGTGTAGGATAGTGTGTAGTGGCCTCACACTATAATGTGTGAGTGAAGGATAGTGTGTAGTGGCCTCACACTATAATGTGTGAGTGTAGGATAGTGTGTAGTGGCCTCACACTATAATGTGTGAGTGAAGGATAGTGTGTAGTGGCCTCACACTATAATGTGTGAGTGTAGGATAGTGTGTAGTGGCCTCACACTATAATGTGTGAGTGTAGGATAGTGTGTAGTGGCCTCACACTATAATGTGTGAGTGTAGGATAGTGTGTAGTGGCCTCACACTATAATGTGTGAGTGAAGGATAGTGTGTAGTGGCCTCACACTATAATGTGTGAGTGTAGGATAGTGTGTAGTGGCCTCACACTATAATGTGTGAGTGAAGGATAGTGTGTAGTGGCCTCACACTATAATGTGTGAGTGTAGGATAGTGTGTAGTGGCCTCACACTATAATGTGTGAGTGTAGGATAGTGTGTAGTGGCCTCACACTATAATGTGTGAGTGTAGGATAGTGTGTAGTGGCCTCACACTATAATGTGTGAGTGAAGGATAGTGTGTAGTGGCCTCACACTATAATGTGTGAGTGTAGGATAGTGTGTAGTGGCCTCACACTATAATGTGTGAGTGTAGGATAGTGTGTAGTGGCCTCACACTATAATGTGTGAGTGTAGGATAGTGTGTAGTGGCCTCACACTATAATGTGTGAGTGTAGGATAGTGTGTAGTGGCCTCACACTATAATGTGTGAGTGAAGGATAGTGTGTAGTGGCCTCATACTATAATGTGAGAGTGTAGGATAGTGTGTAGTGGCCTCACACTATAATGTGTGAGTGAAGGATAGTGTAGTGGCCTCACACTATAATGTGTGAGTGTAGGATAGTGTGTAGTGGCCTCACACTACAATAGGTATCATAGCACAAGACAAAGCAGCCGCTATTCCTCCCTCCTTCCCCATCCTGGTCTCCGCCAGACCACTCTTCAAGCCAGACACAATAGAGGCAGGCAGTTCTGTGGAAAGCTGCGAGTTGACTCAAGTGCAGTTGTGTTGAAATGGGAGGAGGAGAGGTGGGGAAAGGCACGCACACAGGACACGGATAATAGGTTGGGGAAGGGTACAGGTCGAGGGGACTCTCAAAGCTTAGTTAGGTACCTCGTTGTTCAAGTTAGGTACCTCATAGTTCAAGTTAGGCACCTCGTATCTCAGCGGAAGATCGTTTGACTCACTACTGAAAGATCCCGGATTCAATTTCGGACGAGGCGAGATATATGGACGTCTCCTAACACCTGCTGGTTCTGTTCACCAAACAGTAAACATATACGTAGAAGATGGTAGACTGTTGTGGGTTAATAATCAGAATAAGGTCTTTTACCTTTCCAACCTGCTGGTGCTAATGGTTCTGCCTCAACACATAAACTAACCGCCCCACCACTGACAATTTTTTTTTCCCCATAGATACACTGGATTATGCAGATACCTTTAACCCAACACTTGAATCCATCCCGCAGGTCTGGAGTTTTCTTACACATTTGCATTTTTGCAGGTTTTATCTAGGATACGACGTACCTCAATGTCTGGAGTTTCTTAAAATTCTGTATAATTTTCCCCCAAGAGGCGACGCAGGACAGTAGACTAACACTCAAGTACCTATTTACTGCTGGAAGAGCAGGAGCAGCGCCTGTACGGAGAGTCGTCCACAGACCTGACACTGACCGGAGACCTTTCGGTTATGTGTTGAAGGCTCAGACCACTGAGCTACACATCACATTGGAATTTTTATTCTATTTTTTTATACAGCCTGGTCACAGACCGGGCCGCGGGGGCGTTGACCCCCGAAACCCTCTCCAGGTATAGCAATTTGCTCCTGACTTACAATGTGCTGGGAGCAAAGTCGAGCTGTTTTCCTCTCACATTATATTGCAAAGGGTGAACTTTATAGTGTTAAAATGTGTCAGCCTGAGCTGGGAGACTTCAGAAGGGCAATACTAGAAAGAAATGTAAGAGGGAAATGATATTCCAAGACTTGAGCGGCGCTACAAGTCATGTCCACCCTTCTGGAAGACTCCAGTAGTGCGTAGAAGACATGTGGAAGACTCTGTATGGGGGAAGACTTGTGGAAGACTCTGTATGGGGGAAGATTTGTATTGAAGACTCCACCAGTGTGTAGGAAACTTTTTTTTTTTCCTTTACATTATTCAATATACAGGCTAAGACTGTTAAATTACTCAGCCGTACCTAAGGCGTCCCATCATCCACCGTCGACTAATATCCAGGTTCATATTAACTGTTAGAAAATCAGGGTCAGTAGGTATAAGAAGAATTATTCATAATTCTTGCCCAGGCCGGGCAAGAATTATGAGTAATTCTTGTCCATCTGTTGTGAAGGTAAAGCTCTACCACTGAGTTACAGGTCACCTTGGCAGGTGTTAAGTGGCGTCTGACTCTTCAGATCACTTTAAATCCCCTTCGTGTGAAAGAAAAGAACTAACAGTTGCAGCACACGAAACTTAATTGAGTGCATCTGGGTTGAGTGCCTCTAGGTACATATTCTTAAGGGTCTCTTTAGCTTCAACTGCTCGTATAGACACACCAAGCAGGGTACACAAGGCCTTTTATCTCTCTCTCTCTCTCTCTCTCTCTGTCCCTCAAGATGCAGCCTAATTTACATATTTAAGCAGAGACGGGGACACTGCACGCTCCTTGTCACTGAGTGTCCACCTCCATCACTCCAACACACTTCCCTCACACATCTAACATACTCACGTCCCCTAACTCACTATTACACTCATCATTAGTTCTCCTTCTCTATCTCTCTCTCTCTCTCTCTCTCTCTCTCTCTCTCTCGAACACACAGTGCTGCTCAAATTTATTTCCACATCCATTTTATGAAACAATCTACAACCCCCACCATGTCATAACCCCGCCACCACCCTAACCATGTCTCATCCCTCTTTTTCCCCAACACCCACACCATGTCAACCCTCTCCCCAACACTCATGACGCGACAACCCCAACACTCATGACGCGACAACCCCAACACTCATGACGCGACAACAAGCCTGGACATTAAAACACAAACTTTATTTCATCAAATGCAACACCCACTTAATCCAGGCTGATTCAAGATGTGTCTAACAGGGCTACGCTGCACAACATTACATTAATTTATTAAAGAGGACAGGTCGCTAGGCTAGTTTGGAAAAAAAATGCACACCATGTTAATCTATGTGAACTAACATGGCATTCAGTATTGTTTCATGATGACCAAGCTGGCTGTTGCGAATCTAATGCAACAAGCAAGTTGCACAGTATCTATACGTATGTATTTGTGGCAATTTGATAATTTTCCTATGATTTATATGTAAAAACTGATAGGGATAATAACGTTTATATATTAATATAGGTGTGTAATGTTAATGTGACTTTTAAAAGGTGATAAGTCACAGGGAACCAACATATTCCCTGTAATTTCCTTACCTGGAGTATATCTGGAGAGGGTTTCGGGGGTCAACGCCCCCGCGGCCCGGTCTGTGACCAGGCCTCATGGTGGATCAGGGCCTGATCAGCTAGGCTGTTACTGTTGCCGCACGCAACCCGACGTACGAACCACAGCTCGGCTGGTCAGGTACTGACTTTAGGTGCCTGTCCAGTGCCTTCTTGAAGACAGCCAGGAGTCTATTGGTAATTCCCCTTATGTATGCTGGGAGGCAGTTGAACAGTCTTGGGCCCCTGACATTTATTGTTTTCTTATCGTCCTAGTGGCACCCCTGCTTTTCATTGGGGGGATGTTGCATCGTATGTCGAGTCTTTTGCTTTCATATGGAGTGATTTTCGTGTGCAAGTTTAGTACTAATCCCTCTAGGATTTTCCAAGTGTCTATAATCGTGTATCTCTCCCGCCTGCGTTCTAGAGTACAGCGTTCCCAGTAACTAATGTGTTTTATCGCAGTTATGTGTGCCGTGAAGGTTCTCTGTATATTTTCTAGGTCAGCAATTTCACCTGCCTTGAAAGGTGCTGTTAATGTGCAGCAATATTCCAGTCTAGATTGAACAAGCGACCTGAAGAGTGTCATCATGGGCTTAGCATACCTAGTTTTGAAGGTTCTCATTATCCATCCTGTCATTTTTCCAGCAGATGCGATTGATACAAGTGTGACTTTGTAAATGGTCCAAGTCGGACCGAAACGTCGTCGTAAGCTCCTCTCTTCTATGTGCGGGTTGTGTGTGTACTGTGGTCTTTGAAAGTGAGATCCTCTGACATTTTCACTCCTAGGTCTTTTACATTAGTTATTCGCTCTATTGTGTGCTTGAAATTTGTTTTATACTCTGATATAGTTTTCCATATCGGAGTAATTGAAATTTCTCATTGAACTTCATATTGTTTTCCGCGGCCCATTTAAAGATTTGGTTGATGTCTGCTTGGAGTCTTGCGGTGTGTTCAATGGAGGACACTGTCATGCAAATTCGGGTGTCATCTGCAAAGGAAGACACGATGCTGTAGCTTACATCCCTGTCTATATCAGATATGAGGATGAGGAACAGGATGGGAGCGAGTACTGTGCCTTATGGAACAGAGCTTTTCATAGTAGCCGCCTCAGACTACTCTATTTACTATTATTTTTTTGTGTTCTATTTGTTAGAAAATTACAGATACATCTACCAACTTTTCCTGTTATTCCTTCATCACGCATTTTGTGCGCTATTACACCATGGTCACACTTTTCAAAGTCTATGTATACTACATCTGCGTTTTGTCTTCTAGAGCATCCAGGACCTTGTCATAGTAGTCCAGTAGTTGGGACAGGAAGGAGCGATCTGCTCTAAACCCGTGTTGCCCCGAGTTGTGTAACTAATGGGTATCTAGATGAGTGGCGATCTTGCTTCTTAGAACCCTTTTAAAGATTTTTATGATATGGGATGTTAGCGCTATCGGTCTATAGTTATTTGCTATTGTTTTACTGCCCCTTTTGTGGAGCGGGGCTATGTCTGTTGTTTTTAGCAGCTGTGGGACGACCCCTGTGTCCATGCTCCCTCTCCATAGTATGTTAAAAGCACATGATAGGGACTTCTTGCAGTTCTTGATGAACACGGAGTTCCATGAGTCTGGGCCTGGGGCAGAGTGCATGGGCATGTCATTTATCGCCTTTTCGAAGTCATTTGGCGTCAGGATAATATCAGATAGGTTTGTGTCTACCAAATTCTGTCTCTCTCTCATAAAAAATCATTTAGGTCTTCGACTCTCAGTCTGGTTAGCCGCTCGCTAAAAACCGAGTCAGATTGGGACTGAGTAGCTCACTCATTTCCTTGCTGTCATCTGTGATAAGGAAAATGTATTGCATACCCAGAAATTTCACTAAATCTGAATAAACATATGTGTAAAAAATAGAAGAATAAAGAAGAAAAAACGTGGAGGAAGTAAAACGGAGAGGCTGGGTCGTGAACGTATCTGTAATTTTGTAGTGTCCGTTAGTAATATTATCGGCGAATCTGTACTACAAGATAAGTGAATATGAAAAACATCTGGAAGAGTCCAGATATATACAAAGAAATGGCGGAATAAGTATGTTATGGATGGAAAACAGGAGGCGGTAGCTGAATAAGACGCCATATTGTCTACTGCATGCACTCTTTCAATCAGGTTCACCTCCCAGCGTGTATTACAGACCACACAACGGGTAAAGCTACTTGACACTGGCCAATTTTCATTGTGACTTTCCTGTGGGAGGCGTTAGGAAATACCACCAATGTAATAAATTGGTAACTGTAATTATGTATCTAATGAAATAATATTAATAATTGTATACTAGTAGACAAAACAAAATACTTCAATAAGTCAAATTCACTTATATTTTAATTATACAGTCCACTAAATAGTTTACTGACGTAAATTTTCATAATACGCATACAGGAACCATGTGTTCCTAATCCAGGGTCCCGGAGCTAGTTAGGGAGCTGAGACGGTGGGCATTGAAGGATTGACATTGCGACCCCAGTGTTCCTAAAGTCCCACAAGTCTCCAAGATACATCAACATCAACAAGTCACAATTTGTTTTTGTGTCTAGAATTGTCCCCAGTGTGTGAGTGGAAGGTTAATTCCAGACTGAGTTCTCGTGAAATCCCCACATAATTTCTAGCAAGACTATTGCAACAATTAATTTATATTGTGTCTACATGAATGTATTTTTAGATATATGATGTAGCCCAGATTCCCCCTCCCTTTCCTTTTTCCTACATATTTTTTTTTTTTTGCCCAGCTCTGTGACGATGGAGATATCGCGTATGTTTATAAGCCATAATTCCGCTGGAACGAAACCTTTGAAATCCTCGTAGCCGATGGTCCTTTAAAAGAATACTTGACAATATCATTGCCCTACTGAAGTCTCTAAGCTCAGGCTGAGTTCAACAACTTATGACACACGTCCTGAATGTTGCAATACGACTGGGAAACACAGCTAGCTTTTGTTTCCACTAAGTAATTATCATATAATATGATAATTAACTATATGATAGTAACTATAATATAGAATAGGGTAGGACACAACAGAGGACTGCTGATGACTCCCATTTTTCTATATTAAAAAAAATTCATCAGGTCGTGTAGGGGACAGGAGTGTGTGGAGACATTATAGAAGCGGGAGGATCAGTAATTAGAGATGCCAAAAAAGCATCACCACCCGAGAGTAATCAGCGAAGGTGTTAGTCGATGCATTACTCACTACCCAGGCAACCATTAGTACCTCTCTGAGTGCTCCATCACCCTCCCCAGACGTGTGTACTAGACAGTGTGCACCGCACTGTCTACTGCACTGTGTACACCGGACTGTGTACTCTAGATGTGTGCAATGGGTTGTGTACTGTTTATTGGACTTTGCAATACACTGTGTGTAATGGACTGTGTGGACCGGTCTGCGGCACTGGCCTATGTAATGGATTATATGGACGGGGAGGTGTGTTTAACAGACCTCTTTGTGGTCAGTTAATGGGTCCGTTTCACGTTTTACCGCTAATGAATGCCTTTATGTCGGTGACGAGCATTTAGGCTGTCTGCGCGCACCTGATGTATTGTAAAGGGATGCCTACTATAGTTATGAACGCAGCTGATGTATCGTAACGCAATGTCTATTATTATCACTTAAAGAAATTTAAACTTGCGAAACAGTCCGCAGAAAAAAACGATAATGCGACAGTATATACAGGCACATCATACTTATTTTTCAGACTTTAGCTGTAATTCCGAATTGGCTATTTTTTTTTTTTTTTTGTCAGACGAAATGGGAAGTTTTCCCCGAGGTTAGTCTTAGTTATATAATGACCTGGTCAGTGGAAATTTGGTCAGGGTGTATACACCGAAAGGTGTATTTCTTTCGGCGTATATGTATGCTGGGAGTTTACTTTAATCCCTATTTTAAAGATTAAAGCATTCTTGTCTGGTGGTGAATAGGTTACCTGAAGCCTTAACGACCTTAAAGTAGTCGATAGCCTTTAAACCCCATTAACCCACAAACTAGATTTGATCATTTGACAGACCTTTGCTGGCTCACCAGCCCACAACGAACTCCATAAAGGCAGTCTTGCAACCGCCTTGACACATTCCAAATCATATAAAAAAAGATTTGTTATCAGAACAACAGCAATCACAAAGACACAGACATATTCAAGAACTCCTCCTAGTTTGGTGATAAATGGTAGAAAATACCAACACGATGGAAACAAACACCAATGCAGTATAATGCGATCCTTTATTGAAACGTTGTCAATAAAGAATCGCATTATACTTCATTGGTGTTTATTTCTCATCCTAGTTTACGTGTTAGCTGTAATATCCTTGAGAGGCAGCAATAAAAAAAAAAATGCTTATTATACATATTTATGTGAAGCGCTATACCCGTGTGGTATATTTACCATAAAGAGTTACAAATGCTTGATCCCGAGGAAGTAAATTGTGCTCAGCGGAAGATTGAGAGAAGAGATGAGAAGAGTTGGGTGAGGGAGGGAGGATAGTGATGGAGGGAAAGGGGTGGAAGTTGAAAGGGAGAAAGTTACTGAATAGCAGGATGAGTAACTTACCTTTTTCTTCTTTAGCAAAATTGGATATGCACTTGCATACAACTGAAGCTAAGTAATTTTGTTTTGCAAAATTGACTACATCAGCAATGTGCTGCTACCCTATTCTAAGTACTATGATAGTAAGAGAGAGAGAGAGAGAGAGAGAGAGAGAGAGAGAGAGAGAGAGAGAGAGAATCATACAAAACAAACAGGAACATACAAATTAAAGTCAACATTAAAACGCGATATTTGCTAACAAAAAACTTACCAGGATATACACTTAGCAATTTTCCTGACGCAAGAAAATTAAGTGATCACCTACCGACTCTAATTGTGTGTGTACTCACCTAGTTGTGCTCACCTAGTTGTGGTTGCAGGGGTCGATTCACAGCTCCTGTCCCCGCCTCTTCACTGGCCGCTACTCGGTCACTTTACCCGTTCCATGAGCTTTATCATACCTCTCCTTAAAGCTATGTATGGATCCTGCCTCCACTACATCACTGCCCAGACTATTCCACTTCCTGACAACTCTGACTGAAGAATACTTCCTAACATCCCTGTGGTTCATCTGAGTCTTCAACTTCCAACTGTGACCCCTTGTTGCTGTGTCCCATCTCTGGAACATCCTGTCTCTGTCCACCTTGTCGATTCCTCTCAGTATTTCATATGTCGTTATCATATCCCCCCTATCTCTCCTGTCTTCCAGTGTTGTCAGGTCGATTTCCCTTAACCTCTCCTCGTAGTGTGTGTGTGTGTGTGTGTGTGTGTGTACATTAGTATATATACACTATTTGTGGTAATTATATCTCTTCCTCCTAACGTATTACGAGGAAATTTACCATGAGTTTATTTAGATATATATTTAGGAGTTAAAGTATTCTTGATTGGTGGAGTGCTTGTGAAATGCAGACTTAATGACCACTGCGCAATAACATTTAACCTGAAGGAAAGAAAAAGGTGCAGAACGTTTCGTTGTGTAGCGTTAAATCATGCCTTTTCCCCGATATAGTTCTACACAGCGAAACGTTGTCGCAATAAAAACTTGTCCTCTACCGTCGGCAGTAAGGCTTTGTATACAGACATTAACTAATTAAACCTAACAAATCAACTATTCCGGTATCTTTTTTCTTAGCCTTCACTAGTAATTCATTACTTTAACTTAGCATACATTTTGTTACATTTCCTCGGATTTTTTATTATTTTTATTTTATATTAATGTATGTGATATTACCATGGGTGGGTGGAGGAGAGGTAGCGTGGCGGCTGAGTAATATAGTACATCAAGAGGCAGGGTTGTGCTTGCTCTATTTTAACCCGGCGCTGCCATGTTGTAAACACCCTGCCAGAGTCACAGTCAAGCCTCGCACTCACCATCACACACTCACTAATCAATATTTCACACATACCTCACATTCACCCTTCCATTACCAATCCACACTAGGAATCCAATGCTAATCCGCTAGGAATCCAGTACGAATTTACTAGGAATCCAGTACGAATTCACTAGGAATCCAGTACGAATTCACTAGGAATCCAGTACGAATTCACTAGGAATCCAGTACGAATTCACTAGGAATCCAGTACTAATTTACTACGAATTCACTAGGAATCCAGTACTAATTTACTACGAATTCACTAGAAATCCAGTACGAATTCACTAGGAATTCACTATAAATGTACTAAGAATCAATTATGTCTTCTCCTTTGTTTTTTTAAAAATCACTATAAATGAAGAAATTTTGCTTAAAAGGAAACCATGATTTCATTTTTTTGACAAAACTGGGGACACACATCATTGTGCAGCTACTGCAGGTAGGATGGAAGGACGGCCGAAATAAATTAAGAATAGTCCATTATCACACTACGAGCAGCGTTAACATTTTAGCGTTGCCTGTTTCATTTTTCTCAGTCATCAGGCGTTGCCTGTTTCATTTTTCTCAGTCATCAGGCGTTGCCCGTTTCATTTTTCTCAGTCATCAGGCGTTGCCCGTTTCATTTTTCTCAGCCATCAGGCGTTGCCTGTTTCATTTTTCTCAGCCATCAGGCGTTGCCTGTTTCATTTTTCTCAGCCATCAGGCGTTGCCTGTTTCATTTTTCTCAGCCATCAGGCGTTGCCCGTTTCATTTTTCTCAGCCATCAGGCGTTGCCTGTTTCATTTTTCTCAGTCATCAGGCGCTGCCCGTTTCATTTTTCTCAGCCATCAGGCGTTGCCTGTTTCATTTTTCTCAGCCATCAGGCGTTGCCTGTTTCATTTTTCTCAGCCATCAGGCGTTGCCCGTTTCATTTTTCTCAGCCATCAGGCGTTGCCTGTTTCATTTTTCTCAGCCATCAGGCGTTGCCAGTTTCATTTTTCTCAGTCATCAGGCGTTGTCTGTTTCATTTTTTTGAGTCATCTCGTTGTCAGCTGTATCGCGGTTTTTTCAATCTACTTATCTGTGATTAAATGGCCATTTTTATGGGTTTATGTAACCTAATCTGAAATAACGAGAACAGGACTAGGAAAAAATTGACATAGAAATAATGTGTTGAAGGAACATAGATTTTTAAACAAACTTTAATACAAACTTAAACTAATCCAACTTACACCCGCAGTGCGCTGCTGTCCTACTTTCTATGATAATTACACTTTGGGAACAAAAGCTGTTTCCGCCAGGAACTGGGGAAAAGGAACTGGGCCAGGGAGGGGGAGCAAGGGGATTAGAATAACTCGAAATGTGAGATAAAAACTCGTCTCTCTTGTAATTAAGTAATTTAATCAGAGAATTCGTCTTGACGCTAAAAATTCTTTCGTAATTGCCTTCATAACAGTAAAAGACAGAGGAGGAAAACACGACACAGGATATAGAAAACAAAGAGACAGTGAGACACTATGGGAATGGTCCCAAATCTGCACACAGAAATCACTCCCTACGAAAGCAAAAGATTAGACAGACGGGGTGCCGTGAGTACACTAAGAGAAAACACAATAAGTGTACGGGGGCCAAGACTGTTCAACAGCCTCTCATCATATGTAAGGGGAATTACCAATAGACCCCTGGCTGCCTATAAGAGAGAACTGGACATATACCTAAATTCAGTGCCCTATCAGCAGGGCTGCAGTTCGTATGCTGAGTTGCGTGTGGCCAGTAGTGTAGATTTCTAATGGGAATGAAAATAACCCTCACACTTTTACCTATTTAATTTAAAGTTTGACCACACAGAATGTGAAGCAGACTAGAGACTCGTTGTAAGCAGAAATCTGAGGCAGTGACTATGGGCACGTAATACGGCTACTATATAACCTGGATTTATTTCAAGAAAAATATAAGTAATAGGAGTCGAAGGTTATCCTATAGCTTTATATACATCATTAGTAAGTAAATTTTACGTCTCAATTATTGTATCTATGCTACCGAATGAATGCACTGGAGAATACACAGAGAAGGATGTTTAAAACAATCCACTGTATAAGGAATCTTACATACGAAGATTGGCTGAAAGACGTGGAATGAGGGGACATATTACTAAGGTATACAAGTTGAAGACAGCTATAAATGAAGATATAAATAATGTGCTAAGAGTACCTAATAAAAGAAATAGGAAGGATATAGTTCAGTCGATGACGGAAAAATTCTCAATCTCACAGCCTCGTTACAGAATCTGAGTACTATGCATCTTATCCGTTGCTCCTCTAAACAAGACCTCGGGACAATTGATCAAAATGAATATATTTATATTTAGAGAGAATACAGGAAAATACTGGTTTAGTAGTAGAGTTGTAAAGTAGTAGTACAATCTTTCAAGTAGAATCATTTAAGTTAACACTCTGGGTAGCTCTAAATATAGGTTGGACTGATGTATACTGCGAGTGAAAAGGATTGGATTTGAGGACCTGCCTAACATGGGCTACTAGACCTACCGCTGTGCTCCTCAATTCTTATGCAGAAGGCAGGATGATGGAAACAACGAGAGGATAATGGAGACAGCAAAACACAGATGGTGAGGGCGGCAAGAGACAGGGTGAGGGAGCAAGACAGAATGAGGGGGCAAGAGACAGAATGAGGGGGCAAGAGACAGAATGAGGGGGCAAGAGACAGAATGAGGGGACAAGACAGGGTGAGGGGGACAAGAGACAGGGTGAGGGGGACAAGAGACAGGGTGAGGGGGACAAGAGACAGGGTGAGGGAGACAAGAGACAGGGTGAGGGAGACAAGAGACAGGGTGAGGGAGACAATAAACAGAGTAAGTACTGAGAGAAGAGACGAAGGGTAAGGGATAAAGGAGACAGGGTGAAGAAGACAAGACAGAGGGTGAGGGAGACAACTAGAGACAGAGTGAGGGAGACAACTAGAGACAGAGTGAGGGAGACAACTAGAGACACAGAGTAAGGGAGACAACTAGAGACACAGAGTAAGGGAGACAGACAGCAGAGTGGAGCCAGCAGTAAAGCCATCAGTGACAGCAACAACTGGTGGTGATGGCACCCGCCTCTCTTCACTTCTCAGCACTTATCTTCCTTTTTCCTCCCCGCTTCCTCGGCGCCTCCTAGATCTACCCATTAGGTATATCTAAATGAAAAATCTGGCGGCTAGTTTGGTTAGGGTGCGGATTCATGAGCTACCAGTTGTTTTTGTTCCAACTTAAAGAACGGGGCGGTTGTTTATTTTAGCCTTGTCAGGTATCTCGACGTTGTTTTCCCAAGAGCTAATTTTCCTGAGCAGCGGCGGAAACTGCTTGTGGTGGCGATGGAGAACTTCGTGCTGGCGTCAGCCACCTTCTGATGGCTAACAAATGTAGGCTTGCGGGGCAGAGGCAACAACAGCCTCATTGATCACTCACTAGTATTTATTATTATTATATACCAGCAGTTCCCAACCTGTGGTCCGCAAAGGTAGTACTGGGGGTCTGTGAGTCAAATTCAAAATTTCAAAGCAGTATCAACCATCTCGTTAAACAGGAAAGTTTTTTAATATTGGCATTTATTTAATTGCAAACTCAGTTACGGATGTCTTGCAACTGAGAGGTGAAACTGGGAAAACGAGTTCGTTGTTAGTTAATAAAATCGGCTTGTTGAGTAGACAGACCTTTTAAAAAACCTGGGGTCCCTGGGAAAATTAAATTAAACAAAAGGGGTCCTTGTTTGTGAAAAGGTTGGGAACCACTGTTATATACTAATGAAACACATGCCAGTGGAGGAAGGACAAAAGGAACAGTAATCCACGAACGCAGACAGAAGGAATCCAGACGAGGGCTACGGAATATCCCCAGGCCACCGGAGAACTGTCTTGTATCTTACAGATAAAACGATATACGAACACGTCGTCTTGCGCCCACAGTGAGAACACGACCATAGCCGTGGCCACCCACATCCAGCGGAATTCCCCCAAACACCTAAATGTCCGCAAGACTCCCACATAAAAGGAAGATAGATGACACGCCAACATCATGGAATCCGCTGGCAGACGGAACACCAGACGTTTGTAGAACTGAACTATTTATTCAAATCCTGTATGCCTATTACACTTTAGGACTATGGTCTCATTAATGTAAGAATATTATTATTACTATTATTATTATATACATGGAAAGCGCTCATCCATAAGTGGTCAATATTATTATTACTATTATACCTATTATTATTTTTACTATTATTATTACTATTATTATTATTAATACTATTATTATTATTAATCAGGTATAATCCAAGGGATAGGTAGCTACAATTCCTTGGATCAAGAGCCCATGACGAGCATCAAGGCACCTTCCTTGAAAAGAATGTGTATAGCCATCATGTGATACGAGACGCGAGTCATAACTTGTGATTTAGGAGGTAAAAAAGGGAAGTGTAGCTCCTGTGTAGAGGGAGTGGCAGACAGCCGGGTAGAGGGAAGTGGCAGACAGCCGGGTAGAGGGAGGGGAAGTGGCAGACAGCCGGGTAGAGGGAGGGGAAGTGGCAGACAACCGGAGAGATGGGGCGGCAGGAGGTCGGGGAGGTGGTTGTGGCAGGCAGTCGGGGAAGGGTGGCGTCAGACAGCCAGGGAAGAGTTGTGGCAGACAGCCAGGAAGGGTGGTGACAGGCAGCCAGGCAGATACGAGGAAGAACAGCGGCAGACACCGGGAGGAGCAGAGGCAGACAGTGAAAGGGGCAGAAGCAGATAGGGAGAGTGGAAGGGGCAGTGAGAGGGGCAGCGGCAGACAGTGAGAGGGTAGGGGTAGGGGCAGACAGTGAGGGGCTGCGGCAGACAGGGAGAGTGGTAGGGCAGACAGAGCCTGGAGTCACGTTACTTCATACAGGGGGAAATTAGCCGCTCTCAAATGTTTTTGTTCTGAGTGATGAGTCGGAGCGGCGGCAGCAGCAGGGAAGGGAAAATAAATACAAATAAAGAAGAGAGAGAGAGAGAGGGGGGGTACAACTATTTGTGGTTGTAGGGGTCACGTCACAGCTCTTGGCCCCGCCTCTTCGGTGATAACGACAGTGTAGATAAAGCCATATGCACAGTTCAAGACATTTATTTATGGCACGTTTCGCCACAAGTGGCTTCTTCACGAACGAAGAAGCCACTTGTGGCGAAACGTTTCCCCAATAAATGTCTTGAACTGTGCATGTGTCTTTACACGCTCCCCAGCACTTTCTTTGAATTCTGAAGCTAGTGAGTCATGTGTCCTTGCCTGGCCTGGACCCACTTGTTGCTGCAGAGGAGTCTTCAACACGGGAACCTTGACGGTAGCCTTACTGACTTCCTGACCAACCTGACGACACATGTTATATCACAAGACGAGCAGCCATCACCAATTCCAAACATCACTATTATCACTTAATCATTAATGAACGGACTCGCAATTAAATAAAAAAAACTCAGCATAAACAAGCAATAATCATACAGAGCGGTAAACCCGTTGGAGTCACAGCGTCTGGGGAATGCAAAGTAATAAATTTTAATCCAAGGGGAAGATACTCCAGCACCCCCATGAATGAAATAATTTCCTGGAACACACACGTAAACCTCTTCACTCTCTTTGAAGTTTTTTCTCACCCTTCAAATCACAGTCACTCCCATGCAGATGCTCTTATTGCAATAAAATATAGTGCCATGTAAATAAAAACTTGGAACAAAACTAAAAATAACGAGAATGATAGAGGGTAGATGGTGGAGAAGAACAGAGAAGGTGAATAAAGACGGAACCACCACCACCTATGAACACACACGAAGGTCGTGTCCCTTGGAAGAGAAGCCCCCCTCGCCTTACAAACACACTCACCGTGTAGCTGACACTCAAGGGGAAACCTAGAGCTGTAATGTAAAAAAAACCCACTAGAATAAAAGCAACATACCTTCTGCAGCTGCTGGAGTGACGACGGCGAGGCAGACAATCACATAGCAGACGACGCCTCGTATAACCCTCCAACTTCTGGCCATCTTGTTTACTGGCCACGGCTTTGTTGTTATATTTGCAGCACGTTTCAAACCGCACTTATCTTGTTAACCTTTAAAGCAAATCGAACTTTTTGTTTATCTTCTAAAGCAATAAGGACGCTTTGCCACTGTGCATATTGTATGCAAGTTTACAAATGTCTGAAGATTTTAGTTCACAATGTAATTGTAGTTCGTACTCAGATGACGCAATGAGTACATGGCGCAGTACGTAGATGGCGCAGTACGTAGATGACGCAGTACGTATGTGACGCAATGCGTACGTGACGTAGTACTTAGTTTACATATGCGTAGGTACTGCACGTTCCGTTTTACCTGCGAAGTAAAATAAGTCAAATGGTATCTTTACCTTTGATGGATTTCGAGTTCTTCTATCCCCGGAGCCCGGCCTTGGGGCTCCGAGTGTGTGTGTGTGTGTGTGTGTGTGTGTATATATATATATATATATATATATATATATATATATATATGGTACCTCGAGTTACGATGGTCCCCAAAATCGCCCTTTTATGTAAGTTTATTTTTTTAAATGCTTTTGTAGGTATATTTTTGGGGGTGTAAAAGGACTAGTCTATTTTACATCATTCCTTATGGGGATAAATTCGTTTGGTAATGGCACTTGAACAGCATTCTCGAACGAAAAATATCGTAACTCGATATATATACTATATATATATATATATATATATATATATATATATATATATATATATATATATATATATATATATATATATATGTCGTGCCGATTAGGTAAAACTGGTCAATTAGCAAGAACTCATTTAAAATTAAGTCCTTTCTAAAATTTTCTCTTATACGTTTAAAGATATATTTTTTTCATTTATGTTAATGTAAAAAATTATAATTTTGTACCAAGAGAAACTTTGAAAACTTACCTAACCTTATTACAACAAGCGCAATTTAATTTAGCCTAACCCAACTAAATATATTTTAGATACGTTTACAATAATTTATTAATAAACAAACACAATGAAATATATTTTTTTCTTTAGGTTCAGCATGATTTTTGAGAAATTATTGCATACACAAATTTTCGCTTGTCTTATATGGCAAGATGAGCGTTGCTATTTAAGCCAAAATCGCAAGTTTTACCTAATCGGCACGACATATATATATATATATATATATATATAAAGGTCCGCTCCAGAGCAGAAAGGATAGTCTTCGGTATAATGGTCAAAGCAGTACCTGAAGGGTTTATCTATGGGTTTTCATCTGTCCTCTTGTGTGTACTCTGGCGAGGCTTATGGCTGCTGCAGCAACACCGCCACCTTATCAAACTCTGCATCAAATTAATGTGTCGGACAGGTATATGTATATCAACCAGGTTACTATGCTCCAGACTCATGTAGATATGGCAAGGTTAACATGTGTAATTGTCTATACAACACCCTCTGTATGAATGTACACCTTGTTTACAACACTTCTTACCACTCTCACAATTTTATTACCTCGAGCTGTTTTTACTACAAGATATTACAATGATATTTAAGATAAGAACATAATTAATGTGAAGACGACTTATTTTCTTTATACTACGCTGTGTAAAAGCTGGTTGACAGAATTCATGTCTTTTCTTCTGTCTCCAAAGTTTTCGTTTACAACTTGGAAAAGCCAAATCTGGTCGGTTTCAAATTTTCGGCTCTGATTTAGTGCCCTCTGGTTTATTTTATACAGACTAGTTCCTGTTTTTTTTTTGAGTCAGTGCAATAACTTAAAGCCTATTCTCATCAGCTTGAAACTTACAACACTGGCGTATCCTACTTAGAAGGTTGGGATTATTATTATAGTGTGTAGGGTCAATTTAGCAATTTTATTATTAAAATTATATATTTTTTCCGTTAAATAACTTTAGTTTACCTCTTCTGAACGGCTTCAATCTTTAATGACTCTGTACTTTGGTACCCTTTAAGTTTAGGCTATTTAATGTGCAATTTTCCAGTTTACAAACATACTGTAGTTAATAAACTTGGATTGTTGGATTCCGATCAATGACTAGAGATTGCAGTTTTATAACGACTTTAAACCTAAATGCTGGTATATCTTATTTAGACAAGTTTGGATTTTGGGGTGTGTAAGTGCCATCTGACCAATTTTATTAAGATAATTTGAAAAAAAATGGCTAAATCCAAAATTTTACCATGTACATTAACTATATTATACCGCTTACCAAAATATTTAAAAGCACGATTGAAATATTAATCATAAAATATGCCACGACATAATGTTGCCAAGAAATAATAATACAGGCTTGTAATATGGGTACGGCAAAAAAATAAAAGAGAACTTCACAATGTGGAAAAAATAATCCACAGATAAGACGCTACGAGGTGGAGTTAAGGTACGGGTATATAAATAGCGTAAATGTCCAGTTCACATCCCACTAAGATACACAGTAAGTAGCCTAATAAGTGAGAGGAGAGGGCGTCGGCCTGTTTCTCCGTGTCGCATGTCTCAGTGCCCCGCGTGATAATTATCTTACAATGATATATTTTCTCAAGGCTATCCGGCACTGAACCAGTATAATCTCGCCTCTAACATGCTAAACGAAGACCTCTGTGGTGCTGTCTCCCAAGACATCGACGTACTCGCGTTCCAGCTCAACCTGAAAACAAAGAGAAACTGGAGTTAATATTGATGTGTCAATATTAATATTATTAATAAAGGCCATTATGTGGGAGTATATGGGAAAGGCAGATAACAGAAAACTCGGTAAGTCCATACTATTATTTTCTTGCAGTGTACAGGCAGAGAGAGAAAGAGTACATATAATAGTAATTGCGGTGTGT
Organism: Cherax destructor; assembly: GCA_009830355.1. NCBI lineage: Eukaryota > Metazoa > Arthropoda > Malacostraca > Decapoda > Parastacidae > Cherax > Cherax destructor. The sequence continues at coordinate 141,322 of WNWK01004122.1, forward strand.
TTGTGGTTGCGTCTTCTACCTTCCCTATAATTACATACAAGACCAGGTATATCTCCCTGCGTAAGGGTGAAAAATTATCACTGTAGGTTCAGTTAATTAAATGTTATCGCAGGTAAATCTTTCTCAAGCGCTGAGAGAGGCGCACACAAACATCACCACTATTGTCCCTCACACACGGCACTGATTGGCTTGTGCTGGCCTGGACGTGAGGGCTGCTAGTCTGCACATTGCTAACAAGGTCATTCACGTGAAGATATAACCGTGCTGTGCCGTATATACCGCGACAAGACAGGGTAACGTCACTTTTTTTGCGGCGCAAGAAGGCTGCTTAGCGCCCCAGGTTTTTGTTGATGTTATGAGTATGACGCCTGGAGCCGCTACGCTGTATATTGTATGCAGCCAAATGTAGGCTTTTTTTGTTCACTCTCCATCCAGCCACCCTTCTTCCCTACACACTGTACATCCATCATGCCCTCCACTCCCTTCTCTGCCTCTGTATCTGCCTCCCTCTCTCTCTCTCTCTCTCTCTCTCTCTCTCTCTCTCTCTCTCTCTCTCTCTCTTTCTAAGACATGAGGGAAATAATCAGATTTGATCCAAGAAAAGAGAGGTTATCTCCAGTTCCTTTGATCTAGAACCATCTGGTATGAAGCCTCCCCAACCCTAAAGGGTTATATTTAGAAGTTATAGAAACAAGACAAATGGAGGGTTGGATTAAGGGTGAGGTCAGCTACCCGTGGTGTTGGCTCAAATAGAGAGGACGCCAAAAATATGAAAGCCAGGAAAGAGAACTTAAAATACACTACTAGAAATTCCATGTTCATTAAGTTAAAATGTTATGTTACATTCAATACATTATAATACAGAGGTATACAATTTATCTTTATTGGGCCTAAAAGAAAACCAGTTTTATTATGTTTTCACTAGAGTTGAACAAATATTTTCAAGAATATCGGTACCTGTCTGCCAGGAAAACCCAAATTTCTTTCAACTTTACACTGCCCTTCTGAAAACTCACTTGGATTGGTATATTAGGCTTAAAGCTTAGGCAAACTCTCGTAACTCATCAAAGGTATGGACTACATGAGTTATTAAAGCTGCAACACTTATAAAAAAAAATACTTTAAACAATAAAAAATGCAGCCCTATTTAAGTGTTTATCCACCCAACACAATGGAGGTAAATTCTCTTGAAAGTATAGATAAGACTAACTAACCTAACAATGTATACTAAACTTCCTTAAGAAGATACTAAAAGGCTTCAATATCCATTGTATTGTAAAGCGTAGAGTGCGGCGCGACATGACAGAACCGTAGAAATGGCAGATGATCCAAGGCTTTATTAATAGGGATCTGAAAATATAAATTCAAGAAAGAACTGGAAACAAGGGATTCCAATTATAAAAGTTAACATTTAATAAATAAGGCAGATGCTAACAGTTCACGTACAGCATAAGAGACAAGTGGAACACGTTAGCACCCAAGAGTAACTGACACATATATGAGTGATAATGAATGTATATAAATGGAAGGCTGCCTCCCAAGGGTAAACCGATCTTCTGCGCTTTCTTTTATAATTATGTCATTAAGATGGCCTTGTTTTTGTTGCAATTATAAGTATTTGCATTAATGAAAACACTAACTCCTCAATTTTCTCCCTCTCCATTCCCATTATCCTTCTCTTTGTCTTAGAATATATTTTGTTTTCACCGATGACAGCAGAGAATCTGATTTCTCACACCCGTCGTCCAGTGCTCCTGCCGACCTCCCACACCTGACACTCGTCCACAAGTCTACCCGCACCATTTACAACACATGCCACAACGCACACACCTTCAAAATTTGCCCATTTGACACGTTTACGCCACTACAAGATCCCGAGTGTGTCACACTGCCATCCCTACACAGACAGCAACATACCCATCCACCACTACATCCAGAGCAACACACTCGCCACCACCCACCAATATACTGGGATACACTACATAACATGTACTACAACCGCGCTCATCACTATCGCACAATGATCAATCACAATTATATCTTTTGTACAATACCTATGTGGAAAGCAGAGTCTAGTAGTGGCATCCACGTCACTTTCATGATGACTCCCAAGACTGTAGCGCGATGACAGGTTACTGCCATGATGACACCCTGGTCTCTGCCATAATGATACCCAGGTTTATTGTATGATGACACTTAAGTTATGTCATGACGACACTCAGGGTTTCATAACAACGAGGAGCAAAAAGAATAAGTTAAATCACCCGCTCAAACAGCTAGTTCCCCAAGTGAAGGCGACTGCAACGAGTGGGAACGCAAACCTTGACAACTTGTGAAGTAAACAAAGAGGTTTGAGGAAGAAACTGGTACTTCATAGCTGGAACTACAGATATTTAGGCAGGCTTATGAGCTGTATAATAGCTAGCCAAAGGCAAGAAGTACTACTACTACTACTACTAATAATAATAATATAATCAAAATAAGCCCTAAACCCGAAAGAGCCATGCAGGCACTAAGTAAAAATCTTGTGATCACACACATCTTGCACAATTTGTTCTCTTGGTTTATTAAGGTAAGGTAAAATGAGGAGGTGAGATATAAATTGCCTGATAGATTTAAAGTTTCTTTGAAGGTAATGTGAAAGACAGTTCATTAACAATGACCACTATGACGGGTTTAGTGGAGAATACTTAATTAGTTTTAAGGAATCCTGGGTTCAACAACCTGCATATATTATATCTCTATTGGCCACTGTTAAGTGTCTCTCCCAGTCACTGGTGTGTTTGTGGTGGTGGGAAGGAAGCTTCGAATGAGGGAGGGAGAGAGACATGAGATCACCTCCATTCTCCCTTGCTTGTGATGTTATCTTATGGTGGTAGCCTTCTCCCTCCCACTGCCCCTCTCACACACATTAGCCCGTGATTGAGTGTCGTGGCGTAGACCAAGACGTCATCTGCTCCCTCCTTGTTCTCCTTCACGCCTCTCACGCGTCACCAGTCTCCCCTCACCCATCACTAGTCTTCCCTCACCCATCACTAGTCTCCCCTCACCCGTCAACAGGAAGCCGTCACTCTCCTTCTGTGTCCCCCTCTTCACTCGGAGCCCCACCATCTGCCCCTCCATCAGTCTCTCCCTCCTGGTTAGCCTGACTCACCCACACCAAACAACAACAGTAAGTTCCCTCACGACCTTCAGCCCAGAACTCACCACCTTTGATCTATCAGACTGTTTATGTTAGTATGGTATTCCTGTCTCTTATGTTTTGGTGCAACATCTTCCCTGTGTTTCTTCATCTGCAAGAATTGACTTGGCTGCTCGCTTGCTCACCTGCCTACCACGGGTCAGTTATGCCTGCCAGTAGTGCAGTTTGGGTCAGGTTGTCTAGGCCAGGTTGACTAAGTGTAAATTCAAACAGCCTGCTCATCGGTTTGCCTGCATATCCCGGCCTGCCCGTCGCCTACCCACCACCAGTATGCCCAGTGACCTGCCTGCTTGCCTGCCACCCTCTCCACTGTGCTTGCCAATACCGTTATGTCTGATCTTCTTAAGCTACTGTCGCTCCGCTGCTCCTTGTTCTCCTTAATTTATAATTGCATGATACTTACATTATTATTATTATTGTAATTATTTAGTGGTGAGGTCATGGCTGGTGCTGGTAGGGTGGCTGTGATGATGATAGTAATACATTGTGTGTGTGTGTGTGTGTATTCACACACCACCGTGTGTGTGTGTGTGTGTGTGAGAATACACATGAAATTAGTTATTTTATTGACAGGAAGTCAATAATCACAACAAACAGCGGAGGTTGTGATCCAAAACATTTCAATTCTCTCGAGGAATTTCAATGAGGAAATCCCTATTTCAGTGACAGGCACTGAGAAGCCTTTAATGAGTCAACCAAACACAAAATTACCTCTGTGTTTGACAAGACAGTCTCTTCTTCAACTGTCTCCAGGTTATTAATCATCTCTGTGTTCGTAATAATGGTAGAATTACCGTCAAAATGTTAGGTAAATGGAAACACATTCAACTAATGTGGCATTTTATTGTGGCAACGTTTCGTAACGGTTTGACAAGGCTCCTGGTGAGCGAAACCTTACCACAATAAAATGTCGCATTAGATGCATCTGTGTCCATTTTACTAACATCTCTGTATTCGACTGAAGAAGCCCGCTGCGCAGGCGAAACGTTTCGGAAATAAAGATAGCAATGTTGTGCACGTGTCTTATTCACCTCCTTGACGAGACTCTTGACCTGCAGGAAGCAGCGACTTACACTTCTACTTATATAATCTACTTTCAACAGTGTGCTTCCCTATGACTATAATATATCCAGTCTATAATTATATAGATGTTTTCTAGCAGTACTGAATTATTCCCTAAGATACTGAAGACAGTTACCATAAACCACGGTACGGGTGGGGATTGAACTCGCGGCGAGTCGTAAAACTAAAATATCCATGAAATACAAGAAAGAAATGTAAAAGAATTATGCATTTTTCCCCCCCTACACGATAAACAATTTCTCGTGGCCTTCCCTGCCTCGTCTGGGTCAAGTGTACTTAGAGTGGGGCCATACAATTACATATTCGTTCAGGATGGTCGACGGTGACGAATGCGCTGGGATCGTTTGTGTCCCTCGCTCAACCTTACACTTATCACCACCCTTCTAATATTCACGAAAAAATACGTATAATAAAAAATCAAACATATTAAATGAAGTACAAAAAAAAAGAAGAGAAATGCGAAGGAATGTATTGGACAAAAAGGCAAAACTGAATTTAAACGTGAATAAATAATAAAGGTGGGATCCTGGGAGGGGGGGGGGGTGCGCGACGGCGGTGTTGGCAACTTAATGGGAACACTTCTTGCTTGATGAGTCATTATCAATATAATAGTCCAGTGCCACAACAATTATGTTGTTGCGTGCACTCTCTACCTTGTGTATGTACACTGAGAGCCCCGCCCTCGCGCGCGCACACACAATCACACACACAGAGGAGCTGTGAATCGACCCCTGCAACCACATATAGGTGAGTACACACACACACACACACACACACACACACACACACACACACACACACAAAGAAAGAACTGTTTACGACCACAGACCTACAGTGAAACACTAACTACAAGCATCCGTAGGTTCACATCACAGTCCATTGCCTTTTCGTACAAATTATGTTGTTTCCATGGTAATATCAATAGCCTAGGCTTCCACCGCTAGAAAAGCTTGGTTATTTCACACAATAGAGCGGAAAAGTAATGTGAAGGACCTGGGAGTGGTAATGTCCGAAGATCTCACCTTCAAGGACCACAACAATGTCACTATCACATCTGCGAGGAAACTGATATGATGGATAATGAGAACATTAAAGACAAGAGATGCCAAGCCAATGATGATCCTTTTTAAATCACTTGTTCTCTCTAGGCTGGAATACTGCTGTACATTAACATCCCCATTCAAGGCAGGTGAAATTGTAGATCTAGAGAATGTACAGAGAACCTTTAAGGCACTTATAAGTTCCATCAAACACCTTAACTACTGGGAACGCCTGGAAGCACTTGACTTGTACTCAATGGAGCGCAGGGGAGAGAGATGTATCATAATCTACACCTGGAAGATTCTGGAGGGACTGGTCCCTAACCTGCAAACCGAAATCCCTCCCTACGAAAGCAAAAGACTTGGCAGGCGATGTAAAATACCTCTAGTGAAAAGTAGGAGCGCCACTGGTACACTAAACGAAAACCTCGGCAAAGGAGAAAGACCTTGGGGTGAGTATAACGCCAAGCACGTCTCCGGAGGCACACATCAACCAGATAACTGCGGCAGCATATGCCTTTGATATACCTTTGATATACCTTTGAAGAGTTTCGAGTATCTCTCTGAGCCGGCCATGGGCCAGGCTCGTCTGGTGCTTGCCTGGTCAACCAGGCTGTTGCTGCTGGAGGCCCGCTGCCCCACATATCCATCACAGCCTGGTTGATCTGGCACCTGGTGAAGATATTTGTCCAGTTTCCTCTTG